>BDDC01001137.1:0-32710 GCA_001662425.1 Chlamydomonas sphaeroides
GGAGGGGAGGGGAGGGGAGGGGAGGGGAGGGGAGGGGACCCAGGGCAGGCGCCACTCAGCCTGGGGATGAGCGGGCTGGGCTGGGCTGGGCCCGGGCAATGGTGACCCGGGCAATGGTGGCCCGGTGCCGAGACAAACGACGCACGGGTGACAAAGTAGTCAAGGGGCCGGCGGTGTTGGCACTCTGGTGCCGGCTACCGTGCTGCCTTCGCGTTTATCGTTTACTTTCGCAGCCAGCCAGCCCGAGCCCGTGACTCTGCCGCGGCCCGCGGGTCAGAGGGGATCCGGGGAAGGGGCGGCGGGCTGGGTCACGCGCATGCCGGGCGTGCGGCAGCATTGGCGGCCCTCCAGCAGCATTGGCACGGCCCCGCCCCTGCCTTGAGCTCAAGCTGACGTCAGCCAGATGTCACGGCCCCGCCCCTGCCCCTGCCCCTGCCCGTGTCCCCTACTACTGCGGCGGCGGCGGCCGTTGCAGGTCAGCGCCATCTTCGGCAGCAGCCTGGAGGTCATGGTGTCAGTGTTCGGGGAGAGCCCCTTTGCGGGCGCGGGCAGCAGCGCCGCGCCCGCCCCCGGGGAGCAGGGCGGCGGCGGCGCCGACGGAGCCGCCGCCGCCGCGGGCTGCATCTTCCACTGCGCCGACGCGTACGTAACGGTGGTGGCGGTCGACGAGCGGCACGCCTCTCCCGTACCGGTACGGCAGGTCACGAGCGTACGGCAGTTGTACGGCGCACACTTCACGACGCCGTGTGCGCGCATGCACCTCGCGGCGCCGAGGGGGCTGGCGAGGACCTGGCGGCTTCCGGTTGTCCCGCGCACCACATACTCACGTGCTCCTCCTCTGCCGTCCGCGGGTGCACTTTATAGTCGGACGGACAGCGCCCAGCGCCTCCCTCCGGACCCCGTCCGCCGCCTGCCCTGCCCTGTGCCCCAGGTGCCGTTTGAGCTGGACCCTCGCGAGCCCGCAGACGTGCTGCGGTACCAGGTTCGGCCATGGGAAGGAGGGCGGAGGGGCGATGGAGGCGGGAGGATGGGGAGCAAGGAGGGCAGCAAAGGCAGCCAAGGCAGGGCAGGGGAGGGAGGATGGAGGATGGATAAGTCGGAAGGAAGGAGGGTAGCAGGGGCAGCTGGGGCAGGACAGTGGACACCCGCGCGACCACAGCCCTGCCACCTCCCCCGACTCCCTTGCGCCCCGGCTCGTGCCTCCCCGTGCCGAACGCCGCAGGGCGCGGTGGCGCGGCGCGCGGAGCGGCTGGCGCTGCGAGGCCAGTTTGCGGCGGCCGAGACGTCGCGCGTGTCGCTGGACGGTGGGCACACCTACAGCCCCCCGGGCGACCCGGCGGACACGGGCAGCGTGCTGGACGCCATCCCGCCGCTGTGAGGCGTCTCCCGATGGCGGACGGGCGTGGAGCGGCGAGCTGTGGTGGGGGAGCGCCGTGAGGGCGTGTTGGAGAGGGTTGGGGGCTTTTTGTCGGCGGGATGTAGCCAGCGTCGGGGTCGGGACGGGGGTGAGCCGCGGTGGAGGTACACACCGGTACGAGCCGGCGTCCTTGGCCGGCTGTGTGGAGTGTGAGGGGAGGGGCTGTTGAGGGCAGCGTGAGAGCAGGGGGCGCGAGAGGGGCGACGTCGATGAGTCAGGGAGTGGGGCGGCGTGGCCCAGCGCCGACTGCGCCACCGTGCGTGGCCACCTGGCCGCCTAGCTCCTCCGCACACGGCACTGTTGCTGGCATCGGCGCATCTTACTTGTGTGGATTTCGTGCAGTGGCGCAGCAGGCTGCTGGGCGACAGGGACACGGACAGGATGGAGCGGGGGAGCTGGAGGAAGCGGCAGGCGTGCTAGAGCTTTGGGGACCCAGGTTCGCGGAGGCTGCTTGCAGGCGGCTCAGACGGGGAGGCGCGGCAGCCTTTCGCGCTGCTGCCATAGTCTCACATATGTAACGAGCAAGAAATGGAGACGGCATTGCCAGCTGGCGGCGGTCGGAGCCGCGGCTACTTGCGACGGCCGAGGGGTCTCGGCGTCACGCGTCGTACAGTTTTGCGCGGTCCCTCCCTGCACAGCCGCACGGCGCCGAAACAGCAGCCAATCCCACATACGGTAGTAGCCACAACCGACCTCGCTGCCGCACTCAGCAGCTGCTGCGATTGCGGTCCAGCCTCTCTCTCTTATCTCTTTCGCAGAACGACCCGCCGCTGCGCTAAGCAGGTGAGCCACTCCGCTGCGTTCCAACCGAGCGCGCGCCCTGCCTAGCACACTCGCGAGCCTCGCGACGCACACCAACAGTCAGGGGAGTCTCCCCTGCTAACAGTCGTGCTGCTTTTAACATCCAGCCCACCTGACCTCCTGTTCCCGCCCTCATTCCCTGCGCCCCCGCCCCACAGGCTCCGCCTTTAAGCCAACATGACCGCGTCTACAGCGACAAGTCCGCCGCGACCCTGCGGCCACCGCCCGCGCACCGCGCCGATGTTGCTGGCGGCGCTGCTGCTTGCCGCCGCCGCCCTGCTGGCGGAGCCCGCCGCCGCCCAGGGCAACGCCGCCGTCGTGGGGCCCATCGGCTACCGCACCGCTCGCCGTGCCGGCCGCGGCCTGTTGCAGGGCAACGCTGCTGTCGTGGGCCCGATTGGGTACCGAACCACGCGCCGCGCCGGCCGCGGCCTGCTGCAGGGGAACGCCGCCGTGGTCGGTACCACCGGCCAAGCCACCACCGCCGGCATTGGCGCTACTGCGGCGGGCTCCACTGCGGGCGCCGGCGCCACCAGCCGGCAGGGGAGCGTGCGGGTCGCCCCCCGGACGGGGCCCGCGGGCGTTGAGGCCGGCTCGGCTGGCGCCAACGGCTCCAGCCGGCCGGACGGGCGTGTTGGGGGCTAGGGAGCCGGCTGCCTGACTTTGTGGCTGCGGCATGGTGTAGGGGGCCTTGACATTGATGCTTGCCATCTGGGTTGTGCGGAGGTGTTGGCGGTGCGGTGGTGTGGTTGAGTCGACCGAGTACTGTAGTCGGACTTGACAGGCGGGGCTGCAAGGAGGTACTGGCGCTTGGGGACAGCTTGATCGGGGCCGCGGCATGGGTGGTGTGGCATCTGGCCGTCCTACGCTGTGTGTGGCCTGGTGGGTGGTGGCTCTGTGTGGCACAGGAGGTGGCCTTGTCGGTGTTGGGCGGATGCCAGCACGCGCGCGGTTGGTCGCTGTACTTCTCAGCGTGGGTGGCTCGTGACGGAGTGGTGCGTGTGACGCCGAAGAGGGCGCTTGCAGGCTGTGCGTGTTGCGATGGGATGCATGGCTCAAGCGCGTGCTGGTGTAAGGTGGCGGTTTAACACGCTGCCTTGGTCGTGGACCCAGCACCTCGGCCTGCCGCCATCCCTAGCACGGCGCACAGAGTGACCCAGAGTCGCGGGGTCAAGTCGCTTACTTTGGGCGCCGCTTGTCAGAGCCACCACCGTGCTAGGTCTCAATGGTTCCAGAAGCGCATGACTCGGCAGCTCGCCTGTGACATCAAGACTGCACACCGCTGGATGTGCGCGCAGCCACTGACAGCCATAGCCAGGGAAGCTTCAACGCTGTGATGGATTACCTACAGGCGAAGGCGCTATACTGAGATAGTTGTCAGCAGCTGCGAGCGGGGCCATATCCCGGAACCGGGGGGTTGACCGGGGCCGCGAAGTAGAATGGGTCGGGTTTGGGGTTCGCTGACACGGCCCGTCATCGCAAGTCCAATAGGGCTCGCAGTGCAGCATACGACACACTTAAGCAGTTTACTGTACATGGCCCCTATGACGCGTATTAACAGCTCGCGCCTGTCACGATTCGTCGTGGCCTTTGCAATGCTCGCAGTTGCCGAGCCACTCCTAGCTCAAGACCCCACGCTGCGAGGGCCTTACTCTTCTGCCACACTATCCGAGTCGCGCGTTTCCATCCGACCCTCGACCCTGACGACCGACCGTGTTGTCGATGTGCTCGTCACGTACCCAACGAGCGGGGGTCCGTTCCCGGTCGTCTACATGCTCAATGGATTCCAGGTGTGAAAGGGGCACAGCTGGGCGCGCTGGGCATGCCGGTAGCGCCTCACTCGTGCGCCTCACTCACCCTTACACATCCACACTTGCCAGCGCACGCGCGGCCTTTTATAACTGCTGAACACACACCGCCGCCCACCGACTGTTGCACGCTGTTTACACTGCATGAATAACAGTAGCACGCTGCCTGCCTTGCCGCTGCCGACATATCACACCATCCACCCTGATGCGGGTCACGCTGTCTACGTTCAAGTCGGTGCCCCTCATGGCCGCGCCAATCCTCCGCCCATCGCCCCACAGGCGAAGGCCGGCTGGTACAGCGGCATCGTGTCGCACGTGGCCTCATGGGGGTACGTCGTAATTCAGTACACCCACCGCGGCGTGCTCACCATCGTGCCGGACCGGATTGAGGTACGTCGGTACCTGCCGCTCTGGCGCCAGCCTTGTGTGTCGCGACCCTGGACGCCTTCCCGGCCGCCGTCAGCCGCCCGTCACAAACCTCACACGCGGCTCAGCTACGTTGGTCCACCTCCAGATTGGTTGACACCACGGCGCAAACCCCACCTCCCCTACCGCTCCCGCTGCCCCTCAACCCCGCCGTGCACTCCCTCTCTCGCCCATCGTGTGCTTCCTCCCCCAGTCCTTCTCCCGCCCCTTCCCCTGCCCCCGCAGCTCGGCTACATTGGGCCGCTCGCCTCTTGGCTCAACTTCAAGGCCACGCCGGCCAGCTCAGCCCTGTACGGCAAGGTCGACCGCGACCGCAAAGCGGTCATGGGCCACAGCCGCGGCGGCAAGCTGGCGGCGCTGCACTTTGCGGGCGAGTCCGTGCGACGTGGAGCGGTGGCGGTGGCGGCTGCGTGCATTGCCAGCAGGCGCTGCTGAGGGGCTTGGAGGGGCAGCACACAGCGCCGCGGCGCGTGTGGGGTGGGGTGGGGTGGTCGTGGGCGAGGGCGGCGTGCAGCGGCAAGGCCCTGCTGGGAGGCGTGGACAGGGCGGCGTGCGCCGCGGCGGGAACGGTGGTAGGCACCTTGGCCCAGGCCTCGCGGCCCTGCTCCGTGCAGCCAGGGCACCCGCGTGTCGCGCTTGCGCTGCTCTCCCGCGGCGGCACCCCGCCCCGAAACGTGGTCCCAACCCTACGCTGCCCCCGCAGGCAACCCAGAGTTCGCAGCCGCCGTGCTGTTCGACCCGATCAACAACTCCAGCCAGACCCCCGTGGGGCCCGACTACCCGGACGCCGCCGCGGCGCTGCTGCGCTCGGGCCGCTCCGCCGCCGTCGTGGGTGCGTGTCAGGCGGTGCGGGGATGCTGCGAAAGGTGGAGGCCGGCCGGCGGTGGCTGCACCGTCGAGGCGTCGGCGCCGTGTGTACACGTGCTAGCCCAGGCCTGCGTGGCTGCCACCTGTTAACGAGCAGCCCCGCACGCCATCGCGCGCCATCTACAGCGAGGGCGCCTGTCCGCTTGCCCTGACTCACACAGGCGCCGGCATCACCGGCAGCTGCAACCCCGCCGGCGCTAACTACCCGCTCTTCTGGCCGCTGGGGCCGGGCAGCTGGCAGATGGTCATCAAGCAGGTGCGCTTGGTGACGGTTAGGGTTGCGCTTGTATAAAGAAGTCGGTGAACGAACCTAATAATGTAGCTGACATCTAAGAAAGTAATCAATAGTTCTGGCAGATGGCCATCAAGCAGGTGCGCAGGGCAGCGGCTCGAGGGAGGGTGGCGTGCCGGCCCGGGGCTGCATCGCATCCAGCACACCAGATAGAGCCCCACAGTATGTGCGCTACCCCTCATGCGTACCTGCCTGACTCCCACCCGGGGCTGCATTGCAACGAGCACACCGGGCAGAACCCCCATGGCAGGTGGGGTAGTACCTGGCACGGCCCTCACGCCTAATGCTTGCCCGCCTCCCCACCCGACCCCACCGCCACACGCGCTCGGCGCGCAGGCCGGCCACATGCAGTTTGCGCGCACCGGCAACCCGCTCACCGACTGGGGCCTGGACACGCTGTGCGGCAAGGGCAAGAGCACGGCTGCGGCGGTAGGGCCGGGGCCGGGGGGACGAGGCGGGGTGAGGAGGGACGGTGGGCGCGCATGGTGGGCGGCAGGGCCGCGGCCACCTGAACGGTAGTGCATGACGGCTCCGCGGGACGGTGGGCGGGCCGCCGGGTGAGGCGCTGCGCCGCAGGTCCGCCGGGCTGGGGCAATGTGAAGCAAAGGTGTGAGACGGCTCCGCTGCTCTTGCGTCGTGCTGAGCCGTGCGAGTGACGTCGCTGCTGGGGTTCGCGCGCGCTGCGTGCCGTCGGTGTGTCCACACCCGGCCACGCCCGCATCAAGACGCCGCCCCGCCTCTCCTCCTGCCCACCTGCTGCCAGACCGTCATCAACTACTCGGCCGCCGTCGCCACCACCTGGCTGGAGTCCGCGTTCCGGCCGGCGCAGGTGCGCTACCGCACACGGGCCGCATCGGGCGACCACAACCGCGCCGCGCCCTGTGGCGCTCCGCACGTCTATCAAACCGCAGCCCGTGCGCCCGCTGCGGGCGAGGCGTCGCGTCCCGCTCCTGGCCGGCTCGCGAACCAGCGCCTGCCCGCCCTTGCGTGCTCCCACTCGGCCTCCCGCAACCACACAGGTGGCCGGCATGCTGGCGACCTTCCGGCAGTGGGCCGACAAGCGGGTGGCGGACGGCGCGGTGACCTTCGCCACGGTGCCGGCCGCGGTAGGCAACTAGCCGACGGCGATGAGGAGGAGCCAGGAGCCCCGGCGGCTGCTGGGGGCGGCTGCGAGCTGGCCAGGTTGCTGGGGTGCGTTGGCCGCATGTTTTGGATGCCCCTCTGGCGACAGGGGGTCAGCAGTGTGCTGTGCCAGGAGGCCTGTGCGGCTGGCGTGGGTCGTGGGTCGCGCTTGGGAGTAAGGTGGCAGCTGGGTGCCGAGGTGTGGGTTAAGGGGGGCTCGTGTGCCTAGAGCTAGCTCGGCCGGCAGTAGAGTGGTAATCCTTGGGCGAGCCGTGCTCGACCTTACGCCTGCGCCTGCGGCCGGCAGACGCGAAACGGATGAGCCGTGTGTGTGTGCATGCGTGGCAGAGATGCTGGCCGCAAGGCCACATGGTGGTGTGGCGGCTGCGAGCGCCGCAACCTGGATCGGGCACGTCTTGTGGTGGTGGCATACCGTAGGCAGCGGTGCTTACACACGACACAGCCCCGTCGGGTCATACATGGGCCCCGCCCAGTAGCGTAACGATTATTACGGACAGCTGCGTGCCAGCCCTGGGCACGAAGCACCGTGCCCACACAGCCGACGCCCCCGCTCGCGCTAGATTCACATGCATGGTCTATGCCACAATGACTTGCCAGCCTAGGCTAGATTCACATGCATGGTCATATGCAACAACGACTTGCCAGCCTAGGCTACAAAGGCTCGCATCTCGCCCTCTGAGTACGTGTGTGCCAGCGCCCGCGCGCCGCTGCTGCCCACGCGGCAGCAGCCGCGCTCCTAGTCCCGGGGGCTCCTGGTGGCTGCGCCCCGCGTCCTGGTGCGTGGTGGCGTTTGCCCACCACGCCCGCCGGCCCCCATCCCCGCACCGCTGCATGCCCTTGACCGCAGTGCCCCATGCCTGTGGCCTGCCTCATGAATGCGCTACGTGCCCAAGCCAGTCTCACGTGCCCAAGCCAGTCTTCGCGAGCACAGCCGCAATCCTCAGCCGTCATGTCCGAGCGAAAAAGGGGGCAGCCATGCCTGCCCCTCTGTCCATGTCCTGTACCGAAGCCTGCGCGCCCAGCCGAGCCCCCACAAGCGGCATCATGCACGCACGCACACGGCCGCAAGCGTGCTTGGCCAGGCATCGTAGGTTCGCCGTCAGGTATTGCGCAGCCTCTCTGGTCTTCCCGGGCCGCCGCGGGGCTCGGTTATGACCCGGGTCTTGCGTATCTGTGTCTGGCAGGCCCGCCTCGCTGCGGCGCCCGGACGCCCTGCCCATCTTCCGCTGCCCATCAACCGCTGCCTACCCAAGTAGCGCTGCCTATGGTACAAGCAATCATCCGACGGTGCCAACCTATCCCCCGCCTCCTCCAGGCTGGTTGCCATCGAGCTTCCGCGCCCACGTGCCCACCTGTCGCTCCCCACCCACGAGCGGCTCCCCCGCCTCACCCTCAGTCGTGCCCCACGACGCCGTGCGAGTCCACAGGCACCATTCGCACCGGCTGCTGCACCGGGCCGCCCAGGCCCATCATCTCCAGCCCCATCCCCATCCCCAGCCCGAGGCCAAGGCTTAGCCCGCCCAGCGGCTGCCAGCCTGCCGCCGCTGCGGCGCGCGACTTGAGCGCCACGGTCCGGCTGCACAGCGGCGAGCTGGCGGCCTCCACAACCACCGCCACCGCCGCCGCCGCAGCGGATGCCACGTCCAGACCGTACAGCGGTCGAAGGGCTGGGACTGCAGGCGGCGGCTGGCAGGGACCGGGCGCTGGGTCCAGCGGCGGCGGGAAGGGGCCCGCAGCGGCGACGCCGCCTTGGCAGGCGCCGAGCTGCCCTTCTGAGGTCGGCGGGCTGTCACCGCCGCCGCTGCCTGAGTCGCTGGCCGACGGCGCCGCTGGGCCGGCGGCGGTTGGGCCGCCGGCGACGGGGCGCGCCGCTGCCCCCAGCTGCTGCTGGGCCTGGTTCTGGTTCTGGCCCAGGGCCCGGGCTTGCTGCAGCAGGGCGGCCTGCAGCTGCAGGTACTGGGGCAGCAACGCCTGCAGCGCCGGCGGCAGGTGCGCTAGCGGGTGCTGCTGAGCGGGCAGGCCCTGCGGCTGCGCGGCGGTGCCCGTGCCGTGGGGCGGCTCCGGCGCCACTGCTGCCGAGGTTGCGGCCACCGCGGCCGCCGCGGCTGCGGCTGCGCTGGCGGTGTCGCAGTGGATGTCTGCCAGCAGCTCAGCGAGCTCGGAGCCGTCTGCGGGGAGGGCAGGGCAGGGGTGGCCTCAGAGGCCTGTCCAACCCAACCCTATGCGGAGAGCTTGCCCAACCAGACAAGGACAGCCGGTCCAGTTGTCCTCATGTGTGCGGCTGGTGGGTGTCTACAGGAGCATCCCGGAGTGGCCTGCAGGCCCGCTTACGGCCTCTGCCGCCGTCCTGTCGCCGCTCCTACCTGGCATGTCCTCAAACGCCCGCTCCAGCTGCTGCGGCCAGTCCGTGGGCGACAGCACCTGCGGCGATCCGCTTCCGCTTCCGCCGCCGGCCCCACCGTCGCCGCTCGCTTGCCCCGATGCCAGCAGCAGCTCTCCACAGCCGTCGTCGTCCGGCGCCACCGACAACCGCGCTTCGCCGGTCGAGCCGCCGCGGCCGCTTGGCAGGCCGCTCAGCACCAGCAGCTGCGGCGGCGGCCGGTGGAGCTGCAGGCGCGAGGGCTGCTCGCCGGGCTGCTGAGGCAGCAGCAGGTGCTCCAGCAGCAGGTGCGGGTGAGGGCCGCCGGGTGGGTGCAGCAGGTGCTGCTGCCCGGGGCTGCCGCCGCCTGGGCTTGTCCCCCGCTTGTGCACAGCGCCGTCGGCAAGCGCCAGAGCAGCGTGGGCGCGCTGCCGTGGCGGCGCTGGCCCCACACGGACGCGGACCGCCAGGCCGCTGGGCGCCTGACAGCCCCAAGCCGCGGCGCCAGAGGCCACCACAGACGGGCCAATCCTACATGGCAGATCGCTGGCAGCGTTGGCGGTGTCGCCGGCGGCTGCCGCGGCAGCCGGCGCCACGGGGTCCGCTACGCGCCCCGGGTCGAGGCAGTCGCTGCCGGCGTGCTGCAGCGGCGAGCGCTTGGCGGCGGCGTTGTCCGCACCGCCCTCGCCCGGCAGGGCGCCCGTCTCAGTCCGGGCGTGCGCAGTGACCGGGACCGGGCTACCGCCGCGACTTTTCTCGGCCGCCGTGCCGTGCCGCACCGCCAAGTGGTGCACCCGCCCCGTCGGCAGCGGCGCCGCCGGCCCCGCGACCAGCGCCGGCGCTGGCGCAAGCGACACCACCGCCAGCCCGTCAGCTACAGGCGGCACGCCGCCGCTGCCGCCACGCGGCCTGGCGGGAGTCGGACTGGCCGTCCGCCAGTCCCCACCGCTGGCAGCTGCGGCGGCCACCCGCCGTGTGCCGCCTACGCGACCGCCGCTGGTGTCCCCGTGCGGCTCCTCCGACTCAGACTCCGTGCTGACCGAGGGGCTGTCGCTGCTGTCTGACCCGGCCGACTCGTCACTGGTGCCGCTGCCCCATCGCCGGTGCTTCTTGCGCGGCCGCCGGCTGCCACCGCCGGCCGCCGCCGCCGCGCTAGCGCGCGCCGCCGGCCGCGGCGCGCCCACGCCGCCGCCGCCCGGCGCGTGAAGCTGCTCGTCCGGAACGGCAAAGTGCTCCAGCGGCTCCACGTGGGTCATGGTGCCGTACACCTGCACGGCTCGGTCGAAGATCTCCAGCGAGGTGCATCCGCCGTTGGCGAGCACCTGTTTGCCGTACACCTGGGTTGCGGCGGTGCGGCAATCGCAGTGGTGAGCGGGCAGGTATGAGCACTTCGTGCCCCGACACCGTTCATGTGGGTCAAGGGCAGGACCGCAGGGGGCCGTCGACCCATATTGCCCAAGCGCGTGGCTGGTTTCGCCCCGGTGCCGGAAAGGCGGCTGGGCACAGCCCTCGGGTCCCCGCAGGGCCCCGCCTCACCCATAGCAGCGACGGCGGCTTGGCCTCGGCCTTGGAGCGGAGAGTGGCGTTGTAGTGGTTCCTGCGCAGATTCGGTACGGCGCCAGCTAAGCCTCCAGCACCGGGGCTGCACCCGCAACATGACGGCAGCCACCCGCAAGTGCTATCCGTGAGAAGGAAGCCAGCCGCAGGGCCCCCTACGGCCCGCCTCGAGCTCGCAAGCTGGTGCTGACACCCACTTTATGCTGTTCTCCGCCCGGCCCGGCAGGAAGCGGCCGATGTCGGCCCACTGGTTGCCAACCTGCAAACGGGACCAGCCGGAGCGCAGGGCAGAGACAGCTACATGACCCAAGCGTCGCCACCGCGCGCGAGCCTGCTCCTGATGTGGCCCCGCCTCGACTGCGCATACCGCCGCCAGGCTTCCGGTGCAACGCCCACACGCAAAGGTGCCGCCGTGCATGCCCCAGGAGAGTCTGTCGCGAAAGGCAGTTGTGCCTTTGAAGCGCACCTGGCAATGCACACGGCAGACGACATATTCCTCTTTCAGCGACCAGGGGTCCTTGGAGATGTCCGGCCGCAGGTCGTTGCGCCACTTCTCGCGGCACTGCTTTCCGGTGCGCGTGGGGACGCTCTTAGCTACCTCCTGTGGTGACAGGAGAGGCGGGTGCATGTTGTTCGGGCGTTGTTGTTGCACATACACGGCTCCAACCCCACAGGACACCAGCCGTGGGGCCCCACAGCTGCGGGCCCGACACTTGGCCCTGCACCTGCCGCCACCGTGTGAGCCAAGCAACACGTGCCGGTCTCCACCCACAGCAGCGTTGCGTAGCTAGAGCTGTTCCTCGCTGGTGGCCTCGCCGAAACGAGCAGGGATTTGAGACAATTCGACTATGCGAGCCGCACCTGCCAGTTGATGTTGTCCACATTGTGTCCCACCGCAATCAGAAGCGCTTCAACCTCCTCCTGTTTCCATTTCCGGCTAGCGCGGCTCTTGTCTATGGTCGAAGCCTTCGGCATCTGTCGGTAGGCTTCACGCTGGTTCGAGCATTTCTGGTGATTGAGGTATTGCCATCATTTGTGTATCTAAAGCGCCGTGGCGCGGTGCCGCGCGCAATGTGCGCACAAGAAAGGGAAGGTGCAGAAGATGTAGTGCGACTGTTGGCTCATATGAGGTGCGGAGCGCCAATGTACGTTATAGTGAAGTGAAGTCTCAAGGTGGGTGCACGCTGGCTCTGCTTGTGCCTGCCCTGGCGAACGGATTGGGGCTGGCGGAGCCGGCGGGCTACTGCGACCGCGGCCCACCCAAGCAATCCGCGGGCACGCCCCGCTGCCGGGTCCTAATGACACGTCCATACATCTTCTGTTACTTTGGCTTATTGGCGTTGTGACGGCCGACCTGGGTCGGGACGCTCTGCGTGCCGAGCATCTTGGCAGCCCCGCCATATCGCGCCACGCTCAAAGACGCCTCGAAGTTCCCGGAAAAATACAAGAAGACATTGCCTTGCCACTAGCAGCTTACAATGGCCGGCATGCACACCAACCGTGGTCCGGCCTCAGCCGACACGACGCCAACTCCCAGAGCAGTCTATGGAGGGAGCCGCGCTGCGCCGCAGAGCACAACCGCCATCATGGCCAAACACGCAACACATGCCACCAACAATGCTGCGGCACGCACAGCTCGCGCGGTGCCGCACGTCGCATTCCAACCCATTCCCGGCCATCCCAAAACCTCTCCCACGCCATAGCGTCTCCACCCCCTTCCTCGAAGCCGGGACCTATGGGCAGTGACCGCGCAGCCGCCACACAACTACACGACCGTCAAATCTACTAGCTCCTACTCAACCCTTCCTCACGCCCCACCACTCAGCCCCTCCACATCTCCCTTGCCGGTGTCGCCCCGGTCATCTCCCCCGCCGCTTCCACCATCTCATCTACACGTTGATGGCGCGGGCGGCGCGCGTGTCCTCGCACGCCACCGACACCACCGCCAGGCCGGAGCCGGTTGCGGGGATGGCCAGAGACGACTGCGCCGCCTGCTCGCCCGCAGAGCCGCCGGGCTGCTGGCTGCTGCTGCTTACCACCGAGCTCTGGCCGGGGCCCGGGCCCGAGCTGGAGCTGGCGGAGGCGGAGGCCGAGTTGCCGGTGCCGCCCAGGCCTGACAGCATGCCTGTTTGGGTCCCGGGGCGAGTGGTTCGGTGAGGGGGCGAAGCACGGAGCGGCGGCTGTCGGTCAGCCGGCCTCCCAAGGTCTGGTCAAGCAGCGAGTGAGCCTCTTACGGCCGCGACCGGCGAACCACACCGCATACACCACAGCCCGCCCCCGCTGTGCATCCATTGCGCCACTCCTCTCCACACCCACCGCCTCCGCCCCGCGCCCTTCTCGCCCCTCACCCGTGAAGTCGGGGTCCAGCCCCGCGCCGCCCGCCAGGCCGCCGAAGGCACCGGAGAAGTCGAGGGGCGGGACGCCGCCCGCCTGGAACACGGGCGGGTTGCCGCCCTGGGAGCTCTGGGTGGCGCCCAGGCCGCCGGAGGGGCCGGACACGGAGCCTGGGGCGGCAGTCGGAGTCATGGGGAGGAGCAGGGGCCGGACATGGGGGGGGAATACGAGAGGGCGCAGGGCGGTGGAGTGGGTCGAGCGTGAGGAGAGGAGACGGCCAGAGTTACCGTAAGGTATGCGGCAGGTACGGCCCTGCGCGGCGCCTTCGTGGCTATGGCCTTTGGCGTGCGGTTATGTGAAGGCGGTGCTTGTTGCTGTTGTTGTTGCGCGGGCCGGCCCCAACCTCCCCCCGGCCCTGCAGCACCCACGCAGCAGGCTGTGGTGGACTGAGGGGGCCCGCGGCTCACCAGAGGCGAAGGCGGTGCCGCCGGGGGTGGTGGTGGTGCCGGTGCTCACCGTGCCCTTTGGGGACGGGGGGCAGCACACGGGAGGGCAGGGCAGGGCAGGGGCCAGGCATGGAAGTCGGGGAGGGCCGCGCCCTGCCACGAGAAGCCATGTGTGCGGCTTCTGTGCGCCCACCCCCCACGCCACGGCACACACACACAACCCGCCCCATCCCTCCGTGCCACCCCTCCCTTCCCTAGCTACGGCTACGCATTCACGCTGGCGCTGGTGGTGGCGGCGGTGGTGGTGGTGGCGGTGGTGGCTACGTTGCCAACACTGGTGATAAGTTGGGTGGAAGCGGTAGGAACGGGGCCGCGCCTCTGGCCCGGAATAATGCGCGCGTACTATAGGACGCGCAACACCTGGTACCTCCCTCCCTTGCCGCCCCTGCATCTCCTCCTTGCCCCCACCGGCTCGCCGGACACGGTGTTGAAGTCTCCCAGAGGCGGGGTGCCGGCGGGCGCGGACTGGGCAGCCTCGGTGCCGCCGCCACCCGGGGCGGTGCTGCCGGGCGCGGACTGCGTAGCATCCTGCGGGCTGGCGCGGGCGGAGCCCTGGCCGCTGGCGCCGGCGCTGCCGCCCGAGGCGGGCTGCGAGGCCGATGAGGCGGAACCCATGCCAGAGCCCGTGTCGGAGCCCAGGCTGAGGCCTCCGGTGGCGGCGCTCATGGCGCCGAGGTCAGCTGGCGGGCAGGGGTGGGGGTGGAGGGCAGGTCAGCACGAGGGAGGGGGTGGGGATGGAGGGCAGGTCAGCGCGAGGGAGGGGGTGGGGATGGAGGGCAGGTCAGCGCGAGGGAGGGGCATGCGAGGGTGGCGCGGGCCCTCGCTAGGGAGCGAGGCCGGCAGCCCGACGCCTCGACACGACGCGCGACTCTGGTCCCCGTTACCCAACCGTTTACCCGCCCCCGGCCCCACGGCCTGCCTGTCCGCCCCACTGCGTGCCGCACCCAGTCAGCTGCCGTACGCATATCCAGCCCGGCCGCTACCCTCCCCACCCACCCGCCCACCCACCCGGGCAGCTGCTGCGGCCGTCCACCCGCTGGCCGCACGACCAGACGGGCGCGTAGGTGGGGCCGGTGGCGTCGGCGGTGGTGCGCTGGCAGGGGTCGCCAAAGATGTTGATGCCAAAGATGGACTGGCCAGGCGGCAGAGGAGGGCGGGGAGGGGAGCAGGAGGGCTGGGTGCACGAGGCGCGCGACACAGTGGGCTGCGGTCCGCGCCCCGGCTGTGGCCTGCGCCGGCCGCTACCCTTCCCTTGTCCGTCAAACCCCACCACCCCCCTTGCCCCGGCCCTCCCGCCCTGGGCTCCCGCCCACCTCGCTCCGGCCCCTGCCTCCCCACCTGGAAGGCCGCCTTGACGCTGCAGGTGCCGGCGGTGTGCAGCACCTTGGCCAGGCCGTTGGCGGTGCCGTTGATGGTGGTGCCTGCAAGGGGGGGGGGCGGGGGCGGAGCGTTGGGCTAGAACGTACATGACCCACATGGCGCCGTACGCCGTCAACATCAACCGCCTGACTCCCCAGCCCCGAGTCCAGCCCCCACCCCGCGCACACGCACACACGCGTGCCGCGTGTGGGGTTCTGTTCTACCTAACACTGGAACACACGCTGCCCTGACTTCCCCGTCCCGTCCCGGCCTCCCCGGCCTCCCCGGCCCCCCCGGCCCGCCTCACCCTGCGACCCCTGGATCCAGGTGGTGCTGATGCCGTCCACCGCCACCGCCACATTGCCGCTCACGTTGCCCGACAGGTACACCTGGGGGCCGGGGGGCGATAGGGAGGGGCAGGGCGGGGCGGAGTCGAGGGCTGCGGCAGCAGGGGCCTGCAACCAGGAGAGCCGGGCTCCATGGCGGCCCCGCCCCAGGCTGGTTGCCCACCTACAGCGCCCAAGCCCCCAACGCCCAACGCCCAAGCCCCAACTCCCAAGCCCCCAACTCCCAACGCCCTAACCGCCCTCGCCCCGGCCCACCTTGGCCAGGCCCCCGGCCACCACCTCGGCGCCGTTAAAGGTGCCGTTGAGGGCCACAGTGCCGGAGCTGGGGGCGGCGGGTAGGGGGGCGGGGGAGGGCGATGTGGGTCGGCAGGCAGGGCGGGAGGAGGGCGGGGCGCAGGTGGAGGGCGGGCCGGGCAACACAGGACACAATGGCTTCCACGCTCGGTCTACAGAAGCAGGCTGGAGGAGGCCTGCACCCGGGCCGCCAGCCCGTCTCTAGCCCTCAGCCCCCTCAGGCCCCCTCGGCTCCCTCGGCCCTTCTCGGCCCCCTCGGCCCTTCTCGGCCCCCTCGGCCCGCCTCGGCCCCCTCGGCCCTTCTCGGCCCGTCTCGGCCCCCTCGGCCCTTCTCGGCCCCCTCGGCCCCCTCGGCCAGTCTCGGCCCCCTCGTCCCGCCCCAGCTGCCCGCGCACCCCGTGTTGGTGATGGCGGCTCGCTGCGCGGTCAGCTGGCTGGCCAGCACCCCGCCCAGGGAGGTGGCGGCCACGGAGATGGAGGGCAGGCTGAAGCCGGGGCCCACCACCACGTTGCCGGGGCTGCAGGGGGGAGGGGAGGGAAGGGAGAGGGAGGGGCGAGGGAGGGGCGAGGGAGAGGGAGAGGGTGGACAGCGGCGCCAGCCCCACACGCCACAGTGCCCTCCAGGCCCGCACCTCCCCGTCGCTCCCCAGCCCGGCTCCTGTTCACTTCCGCCCCCACCCGAAGTTTTGCACCACACGCAGGCTGCTGGCGTTGGCGGTGGTGAGCGTGAAGTTAATGATGCGGTTGGTCTCGTAGCCCTTGGCGGGGGTGGAAGGGGAATGGGAGGAGGGCGGGGCGTCGTTTCTCAGTACTCGACGGCACTTAGTACGGCACGATACACGCCCTGCTGTGCCACCATACCGCCGAAGGCCGTTCACGCCCTCTTCCCTCCCCGGCACTTAGTACGGCACAATACACGCCCTGCTGTGCCACCATACCGCCGAAGGCCGTTCACGCCCTCTTCCCTCCCCGGCACTTAGTACGGCACGATACACGCCCCGCTGTGCCACCATACCGCCGAAGGCCGTTCACGCCCTCTTCCCTCCCCCCGTTGAACCCCCTCAGCTGCCAAACCCCATCGCTGCCACTCGCTGTCTGCCCCTAACTGTATGTGCCCCACCCCGCACCACCCCATCCGGCCGCCCCCGGCCCACCCACCTCGCTCAGCGCCAGCGACAGGATGCCGTTCTCCGGCGAGTACGTGATCTCCGTACCGTTGATGACCGCGAAGTCGGCCGTCACGGAGATGCTGGCGTTGCCGGACCCGGATCCGGGCAGGATCAGGATGTTGTACGGCAGGCAGGAGCGCACGGCCGACACGTCGCCCGGCAGCGCTGCGCCGGCGCTGATGGGGCCCTCCGCCGCCGGACCCTCCGCGGCCGTGGCGCCTCCCATGCCGCCTGTCGGGGCGGTCTCGGTGCCGGCAGCGCCGGTGCCGGTGCCGGTGCCGGCGGGGGCGGTCTCATTGCTGCTGCCGGCGGGGCTCTCCGCAAAGGCGCCGGCAGCGGCTTGGGCGGCGGACTGCGCAGTGGCGTTGCCGCCGTCCGCCACCTGGCGCAGGCCGCGCAGGGTGACGCTGGCGGTGCGGCCGAGCGGCCCGGTCACGGTCTTGGTCAGCGTGACCCGCACCACCTGCGCAGAGCCGGGGCCTGGCAGCAGCGCCAGGCACAGCGCTAGCGCCAGGGACAGGGATAGCAGCGGCGGGGCGCAGGCCGGCCGCCGCGGCGCGCGGCGCGCTGAAGTCATGGTGGGTTCGTGAGGGAGCGGCTGCTGGTGCTGGGGTGCCCTGCGGGTGCTGGTGTTGATGTAAAGCGAGTTCCTGCGGTTGGCGTTGCGGGTGCGGGGCTAGGTGAGCGCGCGGCGCGTGGGCGCTGAGGCGGCAGGAAACGGCGCTGATTCTGCGAATCAGAGTTTGTCTCGCTAACCTGTTGGCGTGTGTGTGCGTGTGTACTGTGCGCGTGTGCTGGGAAAGCGCGTTTGTGCGTTTGGGCGTATCAGGGGGCTTCTGCGCTTGGATTCGACTTTGCGCGCGAGCAGGGGAATCGACCGCTGGTTTTGCAGCGCCCGAAACCTTGGCCGGCACCTTCGCATAGCACGCGCACCTTCAGCCCACGGCGCTCAGTCCTGTTGGGTGCTTGCGATACAGGTGCTTGTCTTTGCTGGGCCTGCTGTTGTGTTGTTGCCAGAGTCTGCGACCGTCTTAGCCAGGCAAGGGACCCGCGGGTCGCCCCTGCGCGGTCTCTTGCAGGTCCCGGCGGCCGCTAATAGCTAGGTGCTGCCTGGTGATAGGGACGTATCTGTGCCATAGTACCGGTCACAGTACAGCTGAGGCGAGGAACGTGGAATGCGGGCGAGGGGGAGGGGAACGTGTTAGCGGGGGTTGGGAAAGGGAGAAAGTCGATACGGGGGCAGATACGAGGAAGGGGAACGTGGAAAGCGTGGGTCAGGCGTGTGGAGGGGAGGGGGAAAGGGAGTGTAGCGAGAACATAAGGTGAAGCTATTCTGTGTTGGGTGTGTGGTGTGGGCACGGCAGCGTGCGGCAGGGTTCGTGGACGAATGAAGAGATGATTCCCCTGGAGCGAGCAGCATATTCAGACACGCGTGCGTCGTGAGGCACGCCTCGTGAGTATCCTGGAGCGGCGGTGCTGGCCGCAAATTCATCCAATCACGTAGTCGCTTCACATCTGTCCAAATAATTACATGTGTGCCCATCCGTTAGCCCCATACATCGTGCTTACGGCACCATCAGCGCCCGCCGTCCTGGCAAGCAAGCCACAGTTTCATTCGGTGAGTAACCCCACACCTGGTCCCAAACCTCGCCGTCCTCAGGCTGCGTCCCAACCGTCCGCAAGTCTGCGCGTGCGCACAGACGACATGCGTCACTTCACGCCGCAGCAACGCCACACTGCAACACCACTCGCACGCAGCAACACATCATCAGTAAGCCAACGGCAAGCAACTGTGGTCCGCCGTGTACCTTTCCTGCCCTGCTGGCGCGGGGCGTTGCCGTAGTTCGCCGCGACAAGCGCTATTGCCCGCGCATACACCCAACTATGCGTCACTCTAGCCACAACATACCCCGCACCCAGCTACGCACAACGCGTACCCCGACCTCCAGCATCTTCTCCGGCGTCGTTCATTACAGGCGCTAGATCAAGCGCCATAGCGCAACCGCGCGGTTGGGTTCTGGGCCATCGGCGATTGGGGTGGTAACCGGAATCACGAGCACGTCACTCACAGCGCCGTCAGCAGGCGCAGCAGCTGCGGCGCCAGGTCGTCCTCCTCCTGCCCCGCCCCGGCATGGCCCACCACCTCCTCCATGTCCGACACCTCATGGTACACCGTCACCGGCCGCCCCGCGTGGCCGTTGCCGTTGCCGCTGGCGTTGTGGCCGTTGCCGTTGGTGTGGCCGTTGCCCTCGTGGTGATGGCCGTTGCCGTTGCCGTCGGCGTCATGGCCGCTGCTGTTGCCGTGCGCGGCAGCGGAGCCGGCGCTGGCCGCCATGGCGGTGTTGCGCGGCGGCAGGTCCAGCCGCTCGAACAGCGCGCCCGCCAGCAGGTAGGTGCTGCGGCTGTAGAAAGCCTCGCCGCGGGCCTTCATGGCCGAGATCCAGCTGCGCACCTGCGAGGGGGGGGCGGGCGGGCGGGAGCAGTTGGCGGGCAGGCGGGTTGGCAGAGTTTCGCACGCCCTCCGTTAACGGCCAGGCGCATTGCTCACAGGTCATGCGCTAGCCCCTGCTCGCTTCCACATACCGCTGCCTTCCCAGCTTCAAACCCCCGTCTGACAAGTTCAATCGTGTGCCGCACCTTGGGCTGGCTGGAGTAGGTTCCGAAGGGCAGCGGCGTGACCAGGAAGTCGACCACCCGGTAGCCGGCGGCCTTGGCGGCGGCGAGCACGGAGGCGGGGTTGGAGTAGGAGGCCACCAGCAGCATGGCGTAGGGGAAACGGAGCGCCAGCAGGTCCTGGGGAGGCGGAAGCGTGGAGGTAAGGGGAGGTGGGAGGGCACGAAGGTGTCTTCGCGTGTGATGGCCGCGGCTCTCCCCAGCAGGTTTTGCTGTGCGACTGCGCCGCTTACGACAGCTCCCGTCCATATCCCTGCCCTGCGATCGCACGCACCCGCGTTAGGCACGCCCCGTCGCTGCCGCCGTGCAGCTCGGGCATGAGGATGTCGGCGTCGGGGGCGGGGATGTAGGGCGGGTTGGCGATGAGGCAGGCGGCGCCGGCGGCGGGCGAGTCGGGGGCCGAGGTGCCGGCGTAGAAGCAGCAGTTGTGGATCTGAGGCCGGGCAGCGGTGGCTCGGTGCGACAGTCCGCCGACCGAGCCCGTCGGGAGACGCGTCCTACGCCTCTTCCCTCCCTATCATTTACACCCACTTGCAACCCTTTCACCCAGCCCCCCGCAACCCCTTGCAACAGCCGCCACCCCTCGCACCTTGTATTTGTCTTGCAGGCCAAACGCGGCGGCCGCCTCTCGCGCCAGGCCGGCCGAGTTGGGGTTGAGCTCGAAGCCATGCACCTCGCCGTCAAACCTGGGGTTGGGGAGCGGCGGGGTGAGAGGTGAGCACCGAGGCGGCGGGGGGCAGGAGGGCTGGGGGCTCGGCGCGCTGGCAGCGGCCCGTGGTGGGCAGAGAGGCGTGGACGCAGGCCTGCACGCCAGACCCATGGGTCACGGGGCCCGTCCGCTGAGGCAGTCATCCCACCATCTGTGCTCCAAACCCTCACCCACCACCCCAAACCCCCCGTCTCCAACCCACTTGGTCTTCATGAGCGCGTTGATGACGGGGCTGCCGTCGCCCGCCCCGAACTCCACCACACGGAGGCCCAGGGGCGCCCCCGGGTCCGAGGGGCCGGACGGCCCTGAGCCGGAGCCGGGCGCGGCGGCCCTCTGGGCGGGCCCGGTGCGGCCACCGCCTGCGGCACATGAAGATAAGCACGGGTACGGGTCGTGAGTGGCGTCCACGCCACCGTCGCGCACTCAGCGTGGGTCATGCCCCATACCCAAGGCACACGCCCCACACCCAACGTACACGCCCCACACCCAAGGCCTTCCCAGCTCGCACGCAGCGCCGACTCACGCTCCGCGTGGCGGCTGGCTGCGGCGGGCAGCAGCTTCTCCAGCGCCTGGCTGTAGAAGAGCGACTCCTCGTGGCACTGGAACACCTGGGCGGCGGTGAAGGAGCGCGGCCTGGACGGGGGCAAGGGATGGGGCCGCGGAGGTGGGGGGGGGCGCCGTTGCGATAAGCACAGGTCTGGACGTGGGGCTAACTCGGGCTGCGTCGTTGGATAGCGCAGCAGCTCACTGCCGCGCACCGCGGATGCGTAGCGCACCTGACGGCGCCCAACAGAGAGGCAGCAGATGCCGTCTCCTCCGCCGCGGCGGGCGGCGCGACGGCGCCCTCCACGGCCGCGGCCGCCGCCTCCGCGGCGGCGGCGGTGCGTACGTCACGGCGGGCGGGCGCGCCGCCCGGGCCGGGCGTGGCGGCGTCGCCGCCCAGCGGCCCCGCAGCGCGAGCGACCACGGCCCGGCGGCCGGCAGCACCCGCGGCGGCGGCGGGCGCGGGTGGGGGCGGGTGCTGCACCATGTTCAGCGAGAGCGGGCCGTAGCGGCGGTGCGGGGTGGCGTGCGTGTGCTGCGAGGGGTGCGCGGCGAGCGAGGACATGGTGGCAGGGGTGGCAAGGGCTAGGCTGGCGGCTGGCGGCGTGTGGGGTGGGTCGCGGCGAGAGTAAGCAAGCAGCGGCAAGCGCGAGGCGGCGGGGTCCGACGGGAGCTGCAAGCTGCTTGTGGGTGGCGTGGGCGTTCCGGCTGAGGGCAGTGGGGCTGCTGCAGGTGTTGCTGTTGGGAATGGCAGGCTGTGAGGTTTAAGGATGGCGCTTTTGACGCGCGCGCGGGGATGCCGCGGGATGCGGGCTAGGTGGCTGGCGCCGAGGCCACATCACCGAGGGCGGCGGCGTCACGGTTCGCTCGCAGCGTGGCGAGGGCACCCAGGCCGCCACAGCGCCACGCCTGCTCCGCTACTCACACTGCACGCAACTCAACATAGCCGCGGGCTGCGGCGCACACGATCGCGAACACACCACACCTCGCGACCCAAGCACGCCCTCCGTGACGCTGCTTGAACGCCGCAATCCCCAACACACAACTAAGCAGCATCGCAGACGCAGCTATCCACTAGCACAACAAGGCTTTGAGGTCATGCTCGCAGCCAGCCTCTCGCAGCCGGCGGCCGCCGCCCGGCAACGCGCCAGCACGTCCCTCGCGCCGCGCGCGCCCCGCCCGCCCGCCCGCGCCACCGCGACCTCCGCCGCGCCTCCCGGCCCCACCTCCGCGCCGCCCGCGCCCCCTCCCGCCTCCGCCCCCGCCGCGCCCGTGACCTTCTCCTCCACCTCGTCCTTTGCGCAAGCCGCCTCCGCCTCCGCCGCCAAGGCCGCCGCGACCATCAGCACGGCCAACAGCAACGCCGGCATCGCGGCGCTCGCTAGCTGCCGCCCGCTGCGGCGGCTGCCGTTCTCGCTGGACGATGAGGAGGCGCTGCAGGCGGCGGCGCGGGCGCTGCCCGGCTATGGGGCCGCGGGCGCGCGGCTGGAGCCGGTGCTGGCAAGCGACGGGCAGCCGGGTAGGTGGAGCGGAGGAGTGGGGCCGAGGGGCCGGGTGGGCGAAGGAGAGATGGGGTTGCGCTGCGGCAGGGCGCGGCATGTGCGGCGCTAGCTGGAGCCGGTGCTGGCGAGCGACATGCAGACGCGTGGATGGAGCGGACGAGTGGGGACGGGACAACACGGGGAGTGTGGGAAGAGCGAGGGGCGGGGTGCAGGGTGTGGGGTGCGGCGGGGGCATCGCCGGCTTGCCCGTGCGTGCCATCTGAGGTCTGGCCCCCATACTGCCACCCCGACCCGGCGCCGCAGTCGACTTTGCGGCCGCCGAGCGCTCCTTCCTGGCGCTGCTGCGCACGCCGGACCTGGACTCCCACCTGGCCCTCTTCAGCGCCACCACCGGCGAGGCGGCCGCGGCTGTGGAGCGCGCGGTGGCGGCCGCACTGCAGCGCGCGTACGGCCCGCAGGGTGCGTTTGTTGGGTGGTGGTGGTGTGGGATGGACCAAGCCGGGGCACAAGCGGCCGCGGCCGGGAGCGCACGCGACGCGACCTGGCGAGCCCGCGCGCTGGGGTCGCGACCTGCCCTGCCCCGCCCCGCCCCCCGCCGCCTCCGCGCCTCAGGCGATGACGGCTCGCCCCAGGCCGCCGCCGCGCACACCTTCCTGCAGCGCCAGCTGTACCGCCTGAACCGTCTCAACCACTTCTGGTGAGCCAGGTAGAGCGGGGGGCTCCGGATGAGGCCGGTCGGGCGTCTAGCGTGGCATCACGGACGGTGCACGGCATGTATGGCGCGGTGCACCTCGTACGGCCATGCGACACGCGGACACGGTGACCCCCCGTCGCACTCCTGCCCTCTGCCACTCATCCAACCGCCCCACCAGGTTCGACGACCTGGCGCACTACGACAACGAGCGCTCGCCCTTCTTGGCGGCCCTGCGCGACCGGGTGGAGGGTGCCTGGCAGCGCTGGGAGGCGGCCCGGCCCGGCGGTGTGAGGCCGGCGGCCTTCCGCGGCATGAGCGTGGAGCAGGTGGGGGGCTGGGGGCTGGTTTGTGGTGTGCGATGACGCGGCAGGAGCGAGCAGGAAAGGGGGAGTGGCTGGCTCGGCTGCTGCCATTGCGTGTGCCCATCCGCGCCATGCTCAGCCGGTGGCTGCCCCCGCACCCGCCTCGCCAGCTGACCGAGGCCGTCCGCTCGCGCGCCGCCGTGGACGTGGACCCGCCCGCCACGCATGTGTCGTCCTTCCTGCGCGACACCATGAGCCTCGAGGGCTACCGCCACCTGCTGGCCGTGGGTGAGGCGGGGGAACAGCGGGGGGCTGCGGGCAGGGGGCCAGCGGTTGGGTGAGGTGGGGCCGCGAGAACAGGGTGTCGGCCCTCGTTGGCCCTGCGATTTCTCCTTCCACCGCCTCCTCCATCGGGCCGGCGGGATTCGAAGGTTGTACGCATTGAGGTTAACGCATTGCGGTTGACGCATTGATGTACTGACATGTTCGCAAAGACAAGGAAATGCGATGTCGGCGCCGCCCCGCCCCGTCCACTGCCTCCTCCAACCCGCTCCGCGCCCCTCCCGCCCGCCAGGCTCGCTGGACGGGCTGGTGGAGGCCAGCCGCCAGTCGCGGGTGTGCGCGGGCGCGCCCAACGAGGTGTCTGTCATGGTGTTCAGGGTGCTCATGGAGGTGAGGCGTGCCGGGCGCTGGGGGAGCGGCGGGGCGGTCGTGTTGTGGGGCTCGGCCTGCAAGCGGGAGAGATGTGTCAGAGTTCTGTAATGGCGGTGTTGCGGCGATCGCAAAAAAGCGAGGAAACGCAATCGTCATCCGCCTGATGTTTGGACTGCAGCAACCTTCTGCTCACGGCGTCGGTTACTTGCAACCCTACCTGCTGTGCCCCCCGCAGGAGTACGGCAGCGGCAAGCTGTCCCGCAAGCACAGCACCTTCTACCACAGCATGATGCAGCAGCTGGGCCTGGACACCCGGCTGGAGGCCTACTTCGACCTGCTGCCATGGCAGGTGCGGCAGCAGGGGCCAGGCGCGGGCGGGGGTGACATACTGAGGAGGCTTGTCGCTGAGCAGCGCCTGCCGTCACTGCCCCTTCCTGCTGCCCCGCGCCCGCCCCGCCCGCTCCAGTGGCTGGCGGGAGCCAACCACAACTTTGCGCTCACCGAGCGGCGGCGCCACTACCTGCGCTACATCGGGGGGCTCACATTTTTCGAGGTGCGTTCGCCGCCGGGCGGGGGAGCAGGGAAAGGGAGTGATGCAGGATAGGTGTGATGGTGGGTGCGTGCAGGCGAGGACGCGCAGTTGGTGATGGAAGATTGGCAGGAAGAAAGGTTGGCGTCGGGAGTCGGGTTCCGGAGTCGAGACTCTGGCGCCCATACCTCAAAACCGCGCTGTCGCCTCCCGCTCGCTCACCCACGCAGGTCAACGGCCCCGCCGTGTACCGGACGTACTGCGCCGCCGCGCAGCGCCTGGGGCTGCCGGCAAACGCCTGGGGCTACTGGGAGGTGAGCAATGCTGTTGCGGGTGTGAGCGGCTGGAGGGTTTGCATGGGCGACGGCGACATTATGCAGGGGCAGGCAAGCTGGCCCAGCATGGGAGGCACAACGTTCCGTCGCGGCTTTTGCCTTCGACGCCTTATGAGTACTTCATTCCGCGCCGCTTGCAGCTACACGTTCGCGAGGATGAGCGCCATGGGCGTCAGATGGTGGAGGAGGTGGCGGCGCCGCTCATCGCGCGCTACGGCTCCGCGGACGGCTGGGAGGTGCTGTGGGGGTACGCCCAGGAGGTGGCCATGGGCGTGCGCGCGGGGCAGGCGCTCGTGGACGACATCAAGGCCATGGAGGCGGAGGTGGGGGAGCCGGGGCAGCAGCAAGCTGCGTCGCAATGAAAGGTTGTGTGACTGAGTGCGTGCGGGCGAGAGAAGCGTGTGAGGTATGGGTGTTCGGTAGGGCGGCAGTTGTGATCGGGATGTCGAGAGCGTTGTGTTTTCGTAGACGGTTGATTGTAGGGGCGGAGCTGAGAGGTTGCTGCTGTGGTTGTAAGTTGTATGCGCCATGCTGTCGTTGTTAAATCCGCTATGTGAACGCTTGAGCAAGGATGACGAGGGGTATCCCCAGGGTACGTGCGGGAACTCGACGGCTGGAAAACCGGTGGCTTTGCTCACCGAGTGTCTGTTGTAATGCTTAGTCCAGTATCCCACTTTGCCACAGTGAAACGGGACAAGTCATGTTGTAACATCAGCTCCTCAGCTCTTGAGCTGATACGCCAGCAACCTGGTCGCAACCTACGACCTAGATAGCTAGCATTATGAAAAGCAGCGGACGGCTCCGACCAGCCTTTGCTGCACTTGGTGTTGCACTCGCTGTGCTTCTCGACAGCGGACTAGCACCATGGCGATCTACGAACTCGCGCTTCGCCAAGGCGGACTGCGTGCCGGCGCAATTTGACCAAGGCGCATTTGTGCCGCGCTCATGCCATGCGCTCAACACCGTGTGCGTGGACCACGGCTCCATCCTTGTCACACACGATGAGAGGTTCCAAATAGAGAACGTGCGGCGCGAGAGTACGCCCTCGCTGCCCCTCGTCAAGTGGCACCTGCCGCTGCGGGTCACCACCTTCCCCGACGCCGTCGCGGGCTGGCAGCCGGACTTCCAGGTCCGGGTACGCCCCGCAAGCAAGGTGGAGCCCACGCCGCCGTTACGGCACCCGGCCTACTCGAACTGCACGCTGCCCGTCATTGTGGTGCGTCACCGGCGCAGCCCCCGCCACGAAAGCCGGCCATGCCTGTTGGGGCTTGCTACAGGGCCCAAGCAGCGGGGCCATATCTTCGATTCCCGGGTACAAGCGCACAGTTTTTGCTAGGTCGAAGGGACGCATGTAGGAAAGACTGAGTCCTCCAGGTGCTGGCAGCCGTGGGTGCTTGGCCTTGTGCACAAGGGCCGTTTCTCGGCCCGGGGGCCTGTTTCTCCATACCAGCCCCCGAGCGTGTCTCCCGCCCGACGCCCTGCGCCCGCAACAACCCATCAGTTCGCTGATTACCCGTACAACTTTAAGTCCTTCATGGTCAATGTGGTCGCCGATGTAGACTTCATGTTCAGGACCAAGAACCTGTCGCCGGGTATGTGCTCCCCTGGGGCAGCCGGCCAGTGCTCCACTGGCCGGCAGCCATAGTAGCAAGGGCCAAGCCGCTACAGGAAGCAGTTGAATCCTTGTGCGGACGTGGCACCCCGGGGGCCGGCGCTGAGGCAACCGGGTGGCGCCGCGGGGGCCGCAGGCCGGGTGCAGCAGGCCTCAGACGGGGCACCCGGTTATGATGGGGCGGCGGCTTGCGACTAATTGCTGCGCTTTCCCGCCCCCCTTCCGCCCGTCATACCTGCCCGCTCCACAGACGGCAGCGCCACCATCGTCCTGGCAACGCCCTCAGGCCTGGCCCTGGAGCCGTACCATTCCGTGTTGCTGTCTCCATACAGGTACCTGCCGTACCCTGGGAAGCCGCCGCCGTACGCGTACCAGGACCCACCAGGGCGCTTGCAGCTCACAGGCTGGTCGGCAGCACGTGCGCCCCCCTTGACTGGTCAGCACTGTAACTCACCCCAGGGGCGCCCCTGGGTACGTCCCTGCCACAACCTGGATCCCCCTTTCATAGCCAGCTGCCGCAACCCCTACGCCTCCTGCCCATTCCGCCCTCCCCGTTCTACGCCGTGTCGCTCGCAGCAAGCGGCCGATGCTGACGCTGGCGGACCTGGGCCGGAGGGGCATGGAGGGCACGGCGGCGGCCTGGGCGGGCGAGGGGGTGCACGTGCACTGCTTCAAGACGGTGAGCCCCTCAGCTGGGTGAGGCAGGGGCACAGCGATTTGAGGAGGCCTTGCGGAAGGCAGGATCGCGCCTGGCCGGCCTTGTGCACGGTTGACTGGGCTGGCGCCGCAGCTGGCTGAGCGCTGCGGCGCATGCCCCGGGGACTCTGTCGCCCGGCACTTGGTTGGGTGCCGTAGCGGCCTGGGGCTGGTCATCCGCATGTCTTCCGAATGCGCACAGAGCTCTCCCCAAGGCCCGGCACCGCTGGCTCTTCGCCTTGCGGTCGTGTGCGTCCCAGCCCTGCCCCAATCGGCCCCGCTCCAACCGGCCCGCCCCAACCCTCGCGGCCCTCCTCAGGTGGTGGCCTGTAAGCTGGGCCAGAGCGCGGAAGCCAACCCCACGGCCGCCGCTGCGCACATCGTCAGGCACCTCAGCGCCCAGGTGCGAGCAAGGCGGGAGAGCTGTGGAGCTGGAGGGCGTGGACGCCTGGCCGTGGAGCCTGGGGCTTGAGGCATACACGCGTCGACAGCCGGCTTGTTGCCGCCTGGGGCGGCCTTCATGTTACTCGGGCGTGCAACGCCACGGCTGCAGCCGGTCCCCCCCGCCCTGTGCCCTCCCTAACCTCCCTTCTTCATCGTCGCCGCGTGCAGCCCTCCGCTGCACTGCCGCCCGACCCGCTTAATTTCGGTGCCGCGGCGGGTGCCTCGCCACTGGGCTGGAGTGGCGACACGCTGCGTGTGGTCATCGAGGCGCGGTCCGCGGGCTGGCGGACGATTAAGAATGTGCCGGAGCTGCTGAAGGCCTGCGAGAACGCTAACGCCAAGGGTGCGCTTAGCGCGGGGCGCCCAAGTTTGCTGTCATGTCGTGGGCTTGTTGCGGCCCGCGGTGGGAGCGAGGCTGGGGCATGGCGCTAAGGTACTGAACATGAACGCGCCCGGCCTGCTGCCCCACCCTCGCAGGTTTCACCGCGGGCCCCTTCAAGGCGCTGGCTTGCCGCTCTCTTGCGTCGTCTTATGACACCAGCCCCGCGGCCACGGGTGCGCCGGTGTGGGGTCGCCAGAGGCCCTGCACTGCTTGCTGTTGGGCTCGTCTGCCGCACAGCGACGGGGCATCTAGTCGCACCCTGCATCCCTGCTGCCCTCGGGCATCATGTACCGGTATGTCTGGGCGCGGCCTTCAGCCCGGCCCCGCCCCTCCCGCCTGTCCTTCACTTCTGCGCTCCCGGGTCCCCAGGCGCCATCCCCATGGACAGCCCCGGTGCCGCCGCCTTCCGGACCATCCTGGGCGCGGTGCGCTCGGGGCACCTGTTCGTGGCGGCGGGCGGCTCCATAGCTGCGGCCGCCTTCTTCATGGAGCCGGACGTGGGCACCGGCCTCATCGAGGTGCGAGCTATGCCGCATGGCACACCAGGGTAGCGCGGCCACCGCGCGACGCTGCGCTGGGTGATGCCGTGCTTCCACACACGTGTACCGGTAGCTTGGGACCTCGCCAGGCCTGCCCGGCCCGTGCCGTGCTGCGCTACCTCTGCTGGGCTCGTGCATGGCGAGCACCCTCCGCCGGCGGTGTGGGGCATGCGCGCGTTCTCTTTGCCGGTCTGCTCAGTAGCGCTGCCCGCATTGCCCTTGCCGATGGCCAGGTGCGGCCGTGCGGCTGGGGCAGCACGCACGCCAAGCGGGCGGACGGCGAGGGAGACGCCATGATGGCCCAGCTGGCCAAGGGAGGCAAGTGGCGCTCGGGCGCCGGGGGCTGGGTCGAGGGTCGAGGAGATGCCGGCTCGTTTACATAAGCGGGCATCGTGGGCGGGCGTCAAAGCGTGCCCCTGACCCATCAGCGCGTGCCGTGTGGGTCAGGCGCTGGGCCGTGGTCGGGTGCGATTGTGCTGTGTGCTTGTGTGCTTGTGTGCTGTCGCCAGGAGCGCTGCAGCGCGAGAGGAAACACACCGATTGCCGTGATGGGCTGAAGCACGGTCCTGGCGCAGGGTTTGGCCCAGCGCTTGGCGTGGCGACCACTGCCCCTGACCCACATGGCACCGAGCTTAGTGCCGGGCGGGTGCCTGAGGCCGCACCGACACAGCCCCTTCATGCCGCTGTGTGCCCCTGCTGTGGCCCCCTCGATGCTGCCCACCAGGCGATGCGGTGCGGTTCTTTGCGCTCAACGTGGAGGACCCTGCACAGGTGCGTGGTGCCGTGTGGGGCGGTCGGTCGTGCTGGCCTGCCACCGCGCTGCCGCTGTGATGACTGGACAGCGCCCGGCATGCAAACAGCTGTTGAAAGCTAACAAGACAGCACAGGAGCAAAAATTCCGCATGCCTGGGTCGGCGCTTTCTACGGCCACCGCCGTGAGGGTCCTAGCTGCGTGCACGCCTTCCGGCTTGCGCCCCTCTCCCCTCACTGCCACCTCCCATCTTTGCGCCGGCCCGGATTCTCCCGACCCCCGCCCTGCAGTGCTCCCCGCCCGGCTACGACGGCGCGGTGCGGGCTGCGCTGGCCGCCAACAACGGCAGCCTGCCGCTGCCCGTGGTGCACGTGCTGTCGCCCAAGTCGCCGCCTAGGTACTCGGGCGAGGAGCTGCTGGCGCGGGACCAGCACATCGCAATCAAGTGAGGCCCTGGGCGACGGTGCCGTAGTGGGCAGCGGGCCGGGTGGGGAGCTGGTTGGCGCGTCATTGGGTGGGGCCCTCGAACCGGGCGCGTGGCTGCTGGAGGTGCGTTTGTCCCGGGTGCTGGCGTTCGTGGCCCGGAAGCCGCGTCACAGTCTCGCATGGGTTGGCAGCACCCGTACGGCACCCGATGCTCCTTGCGCACATTGCACGACGCCCGCCGCCGCCTGTCCGCCCGTCCGCCCTGGCGCGGCATCCGGACCCACCGTCCTGCTCGTCGCCATGCACGACCCCCAGGCCCGCCGCCTTCATCGCCATGCTACGCCACGCCGCGGGCCTGCTCCGAGACAAGGCGGCCTTCACGGCAGCACGGGCCGGCAACAAGCTGCACGCGTACGGAGTGGCGCAGGGGTTGTTGCTGGGGCAGCCGGGGATCACGGACGCGCAGGCGCAGGCCGCAAGTGCGCCCGCGGATCGGCTCATCCAGGCGTGAGCGCTCGTGGCACGGCGGGCCACCAGGATCGATCTATGTGAGCAGGCATGTCTGTATGTGTGGCTCGCGCGGTGTCGCCGAACCGCTGAAGTGTTACGATCGATCGCGGTGTGGGTCTGGCGCAGGGGCTGGGAGCGAGAGCCGGTGCAGTGAGAAGGATGAGGGAGCCAAGGCCATGGGGGTGTTGTCGTTCTCGCGCGCGGGCGCGTGAGCGTGACGGCCGAGGCAAGTGAAGCGGCAGGAGTGTGTTCGTTGAACTGTGTCCCGCTGGCTACATACCGCACCTGCCGGTGCAGGCGTGGCACAGCACTGGTTGCGGGCAGGCGTTTGTCATGTACTGGGCGTGCATGAATGCAGTGTGCGAGGAATGCGAAGAGTGCGAGGGGTTCGGGGGCTACCTGACATGTGTGCAGCGCACCTGCAACAACCCAAGCGAACGAAGGCTCACTGACGCACACGCAATGGGGCACCGGCCAGGACGGCGGCTCGGCTCACTGCCCAGCCCTGCCCCGCTGCTGCGCCTCTTTCAGCCACCGCCGCTGCCACCTGCCGCCGCCCGCTCGCATGCGTGGCCCTGCGTGCTGACCTCGGCCTGGGCCGGGGTACTCACATCACGCACAGGCGGCTGCGGGCCCGAGGGCGACCCGCGCGCCGGGTCCATTCTGTGCCAGCGTCGCGACTCCGTGGTGTCGGTTGCTTCCCATGCCACCCTGAGCATGCGGACCAACAGCCCTGGGCGCCCGTCACTCGGCGTGCTGGAGATGCGGCTTTTTAAATCGCCTTTACAACATCTGCGCTTACATTCTGCAGCACCGGCTCCCTACAAGGCCAGCAGCGGCATCCTGCTTCAGGAGCCGCTGCACGGTGCAGACAGCGTGTAGTACAGCCCTGCCTGGGCTACTCAAGGCGCGGACGCTGAGCAGGTCGGGTACGTACGTGCACGACTTGGCGCGGTCCCTCCGTTTCCTGGAGCGCTGCGATGATCCTGGCGACCAGTGTAACTGGCCCAGCGATAGCGACGAGCGACAAGCTGCGGCGCGGCTATGACCCTGCCTGACGTACGAGCGGTACGACCTCGACCGGTAGCCTGCGAACCAGGAACCGAAGGACTGCTGTGACGACTACACATGCAATGGCGTGAGCTGGCACTGGTGAGCCTTCTGATCGGCTTGCCGTGCCAACATCGCCGGCGCGCGGCGGTCTCTTTCGCCTGCTCAAGTATTTCCGGTGACTTTCGACACCACCCAATACAATGCCACGCCTGTGCGTAGCACAGGCACCCCGCTAGTACAACGTGACATGGGGTGTGAACGCGCAGCCCTCATACGTACGTAGACAACATGGTACCTTGACGTGACGGAAACGTGACGTAGGTGTAAGAGGGCTTTGTGAAGAGGCAGAACTGAGCACAAGTGGCGCCAAAGTTGTCGCACAACTCCTAATAGAACTATAGATAGCCACGAGAGATCGATGTATCTCTTTAAAGGCGCAAGCCTCTAGTGTTAGCGGCAAGTGCTGTGTATGATAATGTGCCAACCGTAATTTTGTCCTTTGCTTGTAAGCATCAATTGATTGGGCATGTAGATATGCATGGTAAGAATTACCTCTACTGATGTGCTCGAGGCGGGTGCGTAGCCGCATGCGAAAACGCTTGATTTGCCCATCCAATGGGAGTTTAGGGACCTCTTTGCGTACAGCGAGCGATTCAACACAATGCAGCTTGCTGCCACACACATAGCGCATGAACGCAGAAAGTCCCGCGCTGCTTAGTGCTGTGGTGCGCGCGCAGGTAGGCCCCTCCTTCACACAGCCCGCCTTATTGTCGACTATCAGGCGCTCCAGCTACCTGCAAAGGCACTGGATAGTCTAACGGTAGTCGGCGCGGCCGAATCTCCGAGACAAAAAGGTCGGCAATGGACGGCCGCTGCTATCACTTAGAGCGGCGCCGCGCATAATAAGACATGCACTGACCGAGATGCTTGATGTCCTGGCGCTTACTTATGTTCCGCGCGCGATGTGTGACCGCCGCATCCTGGGAATCCGTGATGGAACCTGCCTGCCTCTGATAGGCCGTTGTGTCTGCCCCATCAGGAAAAGGATTCAGCCAGCGGCGATGCTGCAGCGGCGCTGGCCCTTACCCCGTTGCACCGGCACTTCCGTGTTGGTAGCGCTGGTAGCATCTGTGCTCCTGGCTAACATATGCCAAGGATGGCCTGCTGATGACGGTGCCAGCATCCCACATATCAAAACAGGACAACTTCCACATGGCGCCCTGTGAGTGCTGCCTGACAGGGAGCTGCCGGGTCGGGGGCAGGGCCCTGCGTCAAACGTACGTGGAGCTTGAGATGGAGAGCAGACGTCCTACTTGTCCTGTCGCTCGTCGTACATATGCACACAGGGCCGGCACGGAGACCCACGACCATGCGGCCTTGCTGTTTGCGGGCGAGGTTTCGCTCGACGCTGCGCTGTCAGCCGTATCGAGGGAGCAGCTGGCAGGTGCATGGCCAGCTCGGCTTGGCGAGGCGCTCGGACTGTCGGCTGGCGAGGGAGAGGCATGCTGGCCGCGGGTCACTACGGCAGCGGTCGGCCTGCACGGCGAGGACCTTCCCAACCTGCGGCTGCACCTGTGCGAGCAGGTGTGGGATCCGGGCTGTTGGCACAGGCCTGCGGGCGGCACCCATGAGGGTGACGCGGACCCACGCGGCATGGGTAGGCCTTGGGATGACACA
>BDDC01001138.1:11048-31522 GCA_001662425.1 Chlamydomonas sphaeroides
CCCTGGAGGGCCGCCTAAAGTACGACCTGGGCGCCAACCCGCTTGACACCCCCTCGTACGGCACCTGCGGCACCGACGCCAACCTGGCCAGCGTCCCCGACAGCGACTACGTGGTTGTCAAGCTGAGCGGCGCCACCAACGCGCTGACCCATGACGAGGGCACCGGCTACTTTTCGCAGACCGAGGTTGCCTACGCTGATGCCCGTGAGTGCACAGCAACGCTGCTGACCGGGCATGTGCGCAGTCCCACGCCAGACGTGCCTGCAAAAGTATCTTGGCGAGCACGCTCAGCCCGCCTGCTGTTGAAAAAGCATGTGACTCGCCTGTCACGCCGCCATGCCCACATGTGCATTTTGCCCGATCACGCACCTCGCCGGGCCCTGCTGCTGCCCCTGCCGCCTGCAGCCTTCAACGTGTTCATTGACAAGGGATCGCTGCCTGCTGGATCTAACTACCACGAGCTTCTCAACACCAATGCCGCTGTCTACCAGACCTCTGTGGACGTCAACGCGCTCTTCATTGGTGACACGACCGACAACATTCCGGCCTACTGTGATGCCGTTATCCCCGTCTGCCTCACCGTTGGCCTCAAGCCAACCACAAGTAAGCTTGCAGCCAGCTGGTGCTAATGGGACATTGGCACTGGTATGAGGCAATGGAAGTTAATAGGGGGCCCAACACGGCTGGCTCTGCTGGCTTGGTGTGCCTCGGTTCCTGAATTGCCGTTTTTGGGTGTATCTGCCTGCACTGAAACCCTTTGCCCCCCGACGGGGACCGCTCTGACCCGCAGTCAAGGGCTGCATCGATTGGGCCTGGACAGAGCCGGTGACGTCGCTGGTTCCTGGCGGCCCGACTGTCTTCAACCCGCCCTACCTGTGCTCCAACGTCGATGTGCAGCTGGACTTTCCCGGCGACGAGGAGACAATTGTGACGACGTCGGAGGACGGCTGCTACAAGTTCGGCCCCATCACGGTCATGCCCGACACGCAGCTCACGGTTGCCATCGACCCCGACTTCATCCCCAGCAACAACGAGCCGGCCTCGACGCCCGCCTTCCCCTACCAGTGGTCTGGCTCCACTGAGCGGGTGCGTGGCTCAGTGTTTCCCACGGCAGGGACCAGCCAGCGGCGGCTCGAAGATCTATCTGGGGCGCGTCACGCACATGCGCTCCCGGCACGGCCCACTGACATTTCGTCGGGACTGTGTGCATGGCAGTCGCTCATCCCCAAGGCCCTGCCCGGGGCTCTCCCCAATGCCCACCTGCTAAATACATCGTCTGTATGTGCCCGGAATGGCCCCCATGGTTGCAGACTGTGACCGCCAATGAGGAGGTGGAGGATGAACTGATTGAGGATGCCCACACATTCAAGGTGACGCGCCAGTGGAAGCTGGATGGCGCCATCCGATACGACCTCAAGGACACACCCTCCGACAAGCCCACGCTGGAGCAGTGCAAGACGACCGCCGACTTCCCCTGGGGCAACCCCACCCAGTACGTCCTGGTCAAGACCGGCGACACCGACGGCAACCCGTCCACTACCTTGACTGTGGACAGCCAGGACGGAACCTTTGACACCATGATTGACTATGCGGCCAGTGGTGGGTCTGGGTTGTGCTTGCTAGCTGGTGCGTGGCACAAGCAAAGCCGTACCAGCAGTGCGTGGTGCTACACCAATGCAACGGCACAGCAGCATCCCATAGCCTCGCATCAGCAACGGTCCCTAACTGCATTGCTGCCCACATCTGCTACCGCAGACTTCTCCGTCTTTGTGGCAGCGCCTGCTGGCGGTTATAACGCCGTCATTGACGCCAATGCCGCCGTGTGGCAGACGGCCGTGAACCTGGTTCCCCTGTTCAAGGGTGACTCTACCGATGAGGTGCCGCCGTACTGCGATGCTGACATCCCCGTCTGCCTCACCGTGGGCGTCAAGGAGACCACGGGTGCGTCACGGCAGAGGGAAGGCAGGGGCCTGCGCAAGGGCAGGTGTCCTTGCACTGGCGTGTGGACGGATGTCTGCTGGACCCCTGCTGGTCCTGATCAGACAGGCCAGGCACACGCATGCCGGGCCGGCTGCCAGATTGCCGTGGGGCCCTGGGCCGTTAGCGCTTCATGCCCCTGACCCTGCTCCCCCTCCCTCCGACCCACAGTCAAGGGATGCATCGACTGGGTCTTCCCCGAGAAGGATGGCTTCCGCCCCAACTACGACTGCACGGGTGTGCAGGTCGAGCTGGTGTACGACATTGATGGAGACGGTGATGAGGACGTGCTGGACACGGCGACATCAGATGCCAAGGATAACAACCCTGCTGACATCGATGACGGCTGCTACGAGCTTTCTGCTGCCATCCCTCCGGGCGCCACTGTTACTGTGCGCGTTGAGGAGAGCTACATCCCACAGGACAACGTCGTGCAGGCGCAGCCTCTCTTCCCCTACACCTGGTCCGACAGTGCTGAGAGGGTAGGCCGGGCGCTGGGCTCAGTGCCAAGCAAGCCAAGCAAGCCGAGCAAGCCAGCTGCAGCTGCATGCACGTGCACAAGTATGGGTTGTCCATGCCTTATAACAAGTTCCTCTGACACACCTGCCACCGCGCTCCCCCTCTGCCCCACGAACAGACCGTCACCATCTCTGGCCTGCTAGACACCAGTCTGACCAGCAGTGCCGATGACATGTCGTTCAAGGCCACTCGCTCCTTCCCCGTGCGCGGATACGTTCGCTACGACCTTGATGGTGGCGACAGCCCACTTGACAACACGCCCACCTTCAGCAACTGCAAGCCCATCACCGCCATCCCCGACATCGCAAGCACCACCAACGATGATGCGTATGCGGTGTCGCTGCGTGTTGGCTCCTCCCTGGTCCCCCGCCTGACGACTGTTGACGGCAGTGGCGGCGGCTTCACGGCCATCCTGGATATCACTGCCGATGGCGAGTCAAGCAGCAGTGTTGCTCGCTAGCTGCTGGCGGCGCATGCGCCTGCTAAGCCTCAGCTGCGAGCACGAGTGCCCCCATCCTCTCCTGCCTGCCCTGTGCTGCAGCTGACCCTCCGCTTGCTCCTGCCGTGCCGCCTCGCAGCTCAATCGGCAAGCCTGGCCAACGACGGCCCCACTCCGGCCCTGATCGACCTGACCGCTTCCTCGTACCAGCCCAGCGTCGACCTGAACGCCCTGTTTTTGGACGACCTGTGCCCCGCAACCTACGATGTCTGCATCACTGCCGGCCTCAAGCCCACCACAAGTGAGCTGCGGGCCGCTGCGAGCTGGTAGTGTGGGGCAATTCTTAGCCTGTCCTAACACGGTCTGCCGTGGCTGCTTCCCATCCCCATCTATTCCCCTTCATCTCCCGCGGCCCCCCAGTCAAGGGCTGCATCGACTGGCAGTTCCCCAGCTACACCCCGCGCCCCAACTACGAGTGCACCGGTGTCAATGTTCAACTGGTGTCTGACCTTGACGGCAACGGCGAGATCTCTACCGATGAGATTCTGGACTCCGACATGTCAGATGCGGCGGACAACACTGCTGGCGACAACGACGACGGCTGCTACGAGCTGTCCGCCACCGTGCCCCCCGGTGCCATTGTCACTGTGCGCATTGACGAGGGCTACATCCCGCAGCAGGACAACGCCGTGCAGGCGCAGCCTCTCTTCCCCTACTCCTGGGCCGACAGCGCTGAGAGGGTAGGCTGCGGGCAGCCCAGGGAGGGAGGCAGCACGGACTGGTGTCTGCGAGTCGCGTTGTCGGGTCGTCCAGCTAGCTGGGCTGCACCACGCGTGCGTGCGTGCATGCATACCACACATGCAAGGGTTGGCCTGGACACTGCAGCGTGAGTCAGTGCCCCACCTCATCTCCCCCTCTCTGCGTGCCGCCCGGCCGCATGCCGTACCTGTCCCCGTAGGACATCACGGTCACTCAGGCCGAGCACACCAGCCTGACAGGCTCAGGCGACGGCGAGTCGTTCAAGGCCACCCGCGAGTTCCCCACTCGCGTGCTAGTCCGCTACGACTTCGGCGCCACCCTGGACTCCACGCCCACCTTCGACCAGTGCGCGCTGGTGGCTGACATCCCTGACGTTGCCACCAGCTCCTTCGATCAAGACTTCCTGCTCTCTCTGCGTGTGGACGGCGCCTTGGTCGACGGCCTGACGCCGCTCCCGGGCGGCCTCGATGGAGGCCACACAATCAGCCTCACGCTCACTGATGATGGTGGGACATACAGGCAGCTGCCAGTCTGATGCGGCTGCTAGCTGTCCTGCCTGATCTTGCCCTTGCCAAGTGTCTGCTTGTGTCTGTGCCTGACGCCGGCCCTCCTGCCCCTGCCCACCTCTGCGTCTGTTCCTCACAGCCAAGTCGGCCACCCTCACTGCCGACGGCAACTACCCCGGCAGCATGGACCTGGCAGACACCACCTACCAGCCCACCGCCGACCTGACCGATCTCTTTGAGCAGGACCTGTGCGCCGCCACCTACGATGTCTGCCTCACCGCCGGAGTCAAGCCCATCGACAGTGAGTTGCTGCGGCCTGGGCTGCGTTGGGCCCCTGCCTCATTCAAGGGCGCATACCGGTGGTGGGACTGGCTGGCTCCTTGCCCAACTCACTTAGCCCAACATTGCCATGCCGGCCGGCGTGGCATGCTGTCTTGCGCCTCCAACTCCTCTTTACCCCCTTGCTCGGCCCGCAGTTGAGGGCTGCCTCGAGTGGAAGTTTGATGACTACCAGCCGCTGGACGACAGCACGTCCAACCCGCAGCCGCGCAAGTACGATTGCAAGCCTGCCTCCATGAAGCTCGAGCAGGGCAGCATCGTGATCGGCAGCGACACCACCGACGCCGGCTGCTACTCGTGGACGGGTGTCGAGAACATCATCCCCGGCTCCAGCCTCACCGTCCAGTACCAGAGCGGCTTCAGCTTTGGTGACACCACTGTGCCCGTCAACACCGAAGTGTCGATCGTGGTTGATGGCCTGGACTTGACCATGCCCGACCTCTTTGTGACGCGCACCTTTGACGTGACCGGAACGGTCCTGTACGACACGGCCGACTTCCCAAGCACCGACTCCTACGCAACCGTCTGCGCCGCTACAGACGCAGTCGCGGTCGGTGGTGCAGACGTCAACGTGATCGACGTCCTCACAGGCAACGAGGTTTCCTATGCCGGCAGCGGCTTCACCCTCAACGACATCGGCCTTAGCCCCCAGGGTGCGCTGGTCGTGGGCCTGCACGCACTGGGCTGCCTCAGGCGGCCTTGGATGCCGTGCCTGCTGTATCTCTTCAGCATAGCCGCATGCCAACACTGTACGTGCCCCCTGTCCCCGCCCCGCCATGCCCACGCCCGAGCAGCCACCGTGGAGGTCGTCAAGCAGGGCACCAACAACCTTGTCCTTGGCTCGCCCTACGTCAGCAGCGTCGACCTGAGCGAGGAGCTCGAGTCGCAGCTGTGCGAGGCGGACATCGACCCGGTGCGTTTCCTCGCCCCTCCCCGCTTGTTCCCTGCTGCAAGCAAGCTAGTCCTGCTGCCGCCTGCCCGGCCCTTACACACCGCAACATCGTTCATGGCAATCAATCTTAATCCCCGTCCCTTCTCTGCGTCTCCACAAACATCCCCATCTCCGCAGCTGTGCCTGACGGTGGGTGTGGCCCCCCAAACCGTGTGCACGACGGTCATGTGGGAGCTCAACAACGACCTCGACAGCAACCTGGTCGTGGAGGTGGACGGGACCACGATCGACGACTTTGAGGGCCCCACGCAGTGCGGCGTCCAGGTGCGTGCGTGGCAGCAGTAGGGCACGCACAGGCAGCGCAGCCATTGTGGGGGCCGAGCGATGAAACAGCAGCCAGAGACGCGAACAAGCTAGGCGGCTGCCTTGCTCCTGTTGTAACGAACACCTACCACTGCCCGCTGCCGCGGTGTTCCCTCGTGTGTTGCCGCCCTGCCGCCGCACAGGTGACGCTTACCGTCTCCGGCAGCAGCCTGGACGTGGAAGTGGACGAAGCCACCAAGATCACCAACGAGAACGGCGAGGTGTGCTGGACCGTCAGCGGCGCGACGCCCGGCACCAGCTTCAGCGCCAAGGTGGAGACGGCCGACCAGGAGTACACCGCGTACCAGGACGTCGACACCAGCAGCAGCACCTCCACCACCATCCCCCCGATCTACATCACCCGCACCTTCGACGTGTCGGGTGCCGTCATGTTCGAGTGAGCATGCATGGGCGCTTCGGGTGCCGAGGGTGTAGGCCAGCACGCTGGGCTGGTTGGTGCCATCCCACCCTGCTCGCGCTGCCTCCCGTCCGGCCTGCTGCCCGTGCACCCCTCGCCCTACAACCATGCTGCGCTATGCCCATGCCGCCCTACGCCCTATGCCCTGCTCTGCTCCCCGCCCACAGCTTCAACAGCCCGCCGCTCAACGGCAACGCGGCGCTGCCCAACACCTTCCAGTCGCAGTGCACCGCCCTCACCTGGGGCTCGCCCGCCGACGGCGCCGTTACCATCGCGCCCTCCTTCACCTATGCCAACGGCGTCTACTCCAAGGATGACGTCCAGATGACCGATGCCTGTGAGTGCGCCGCCGGCCTCGGCATACCAATCGCTGCGTGCCCAAAGCCTGGCACCCGCCCTCAACATCCAACCCCACTTCACCCCTCATCGCCTGCCTTGCATTTTCTCCATCTCCTCGCCGCCCTGCCTTGCCCTCCAGTCGCTGTGGACATGGGCCGTGTGGCCGGCGCTGCCAACGCCGCCTACCTGGGCCACCCCCACTACCGCACCGCCGCCTCCCTGGACGTCCGCACCCTGGTCGGGCGCCAGAGCAGCCCAGCCGGCCTGTGCGCCCCCATCGCCCTGGTCGCGCCCTGCCTCAGCGCCGGCCGCGTCGTCACCGTGGGTGAGTACTGCGGCACTCCCCACGGGAGCCTAGCCGCCGCACGCAGGCCGCGTGCACCAACCATCCTCCAGCGCAGCCCCCGCCCCAGGCGCAGCAACTGAGCCGCTCTTCCCTCCCATGCCCCTCTCCCGCCCTCTCCCAACCCCGTCCCCTACTGCAGCCGGTATCACTTGGCTCGAGTCCACTCCCACCTCTCCCCCCACCACCATCTCCCCCGACTTTGATGGCATTGCTGCCGAGACCGCCAAGGTCGGCACCCAGCAGCGCGACCTCAACGTGGACTGGGCCTGGCAGTGCCCCCTGGCCGGACGCATGACCACAGGCTCCGCCGCCATCTTCCCCGTCGGCAGCGACCTCGACAGCCTGCAGACCGCTGAGCGCTCCGATTCCCTCGTCGTTACCGCTGCTGCGGGCACGGGCGAGTTCGGCCTCACGTCCAGCCCCACGTCCAGCCTGCTGGTGCCCACCATCTACGTGCTGGAGGGCTCCCAGGTGACGGTAAACATGCCCACCGACGCCACCATCACCGCTGCCACCCAAGACTCAGCCACCTGCCTCGCGGTCCCGCTGGCCGGCACAGCGCCGTACGCGCCCTACACCTCAACTGCGACGGTCACGGTGTTCCAGAACACCGGCGCTCCCCTGCGCGGCGGCGTCGACGCATACCTGTGGTTCCCTCGCACCTCCACCATCAACATGGACGGCGACGGCCACACGCTCGGGTTCTGGAAGACCAACGCCGACCGCCTTCTGCGCAACGCCAAGAGCCAGTTCACGCGCTCCAACCTGCCGGCCATCGTCACGACCGCGTCCACCGGCACCATCAACACCACCATCGCTACCAATCCCAACACCGGCGGCGCGCAGTACTCTGTGCCGCCCGCGACCGTGGTGGACCCCGACACCCGCATTCCCTGGGACCTGACCACTCTGCGCATCAGCGACGTCGTCACCACCACCTGCATCCAATCCCGCATCGGCGCCTGCCCCACGCCCTCCACCAACGCGGTAGGGCAGGGCCGGGAGGCAGCGGCGGCGCATCCTACATGGCACATTGCGCGTGCGGACGCAAGGGGTGCCGTTGGCTGGGGTGGGGTGGGTCGCTCGGCTGACTGAGCTCCCATCGCTCGGCTCCTTCGTCCCTGCCCGCAGGCCCTGACCGTGTCAGCCTGGGACGGCAGCAAGATCGCCAACCGCCAGCTCACGTGAGTAGCCATGCATCAGCACCCGGGCGCGAGGGCTCGCTCGGGCGTTTCGGCTGCGGATGGCGCCGCGCTGCTTGGGCGGGGATGTGTGTACTGCGCCGGCCCGCCCCGGGGGATCCATGCGTGCATCCTGAAGCGCTGCTGCCTCCCTCCCTCGGCCATCCCTGGGCCCGCAGCTGCGACATGTGGGCCCGCCAGAACTGCCTGCTGGCCGAGGTGTCGCGCATCCTGGGCATGACCAGCAACAACCCGTACGACCTGCTCGGCAAGCAGCTGCTCGCCAACGAGATCTCCTTTGTCGCCGGCTTCCGCGCCTATTCGGCTGCTGACCAGGCCAAGCAGAACCGTTGGATCCAGTGGGGCGAGGGCAACTACTCCATGCGCGCCACAGTGCCCGTGGCCTCCCTGACGCCCGAGCAGCGCGCCGACATCTTCCGCTGCCAGCTGTACCTGGGTGAGAGGGGTGGCCAGTTGTCTGGCGCTCGCTGACGGGAGCTTCACATAGCCACGCATGGCCTCGATCGGTGGGCGGCAGTGCGGGCCGGCGGACGGGAGTGCAGGGTCTTCGAGGCCTGATTACGGCTGAGCCTGCCTCGCCTGCTGTAGCGGCTACTGCTGACCCTGCTGCCGTCCCTGTCTTGCCCATGCTCGTGCCTCCCTTCAGACTTTATGAACAACAACTTTGGAAAGAACGAGGGCTGCGACCCGGCCACCCTCCAGTGCTAGGCGCCATGCGCCGCCCGCGGATAGATAGATGGAAATGAAACGGGACAGCCGCCCGGCTCAGGCCGCCCGGCCAGCAGCGCCCTTGTGTAAGGCTTTCGCCGCGTCAAGGGCTGCGAACATCGAATTTTCCAAGCGGATTATGTCCTGACGCCGGCTGCGCGGCAACAGCAGGAGTACTGTGCAGCAGTGCAGTGCACGGCGGGTGCCTAGTGCCGGCGGGTGTCGTCATTATCGTTGCATGCGCTGCATGTGAGCGTGTGTGTGTGTGTGTGGTGCTGCTGTGCCCGTGCATGTCTATGTTGATAAACAGGACAGCGCCATGTGTGCATGATGGAGCTGCTTGGCAGCGACACACCGGCAGCTTCAGGGCCGGGCTTTTATTGGCTCGTTGGGCAGATGCTGTGTGTGCTAGAAGGCTTGCAGCACATACATATCTTCCTTGTTACTTGAATGTGAGGGAGCTGGAGCTAGCAAGAATGCGCCAATGCGCTTTGTAAGGCCTCTTACATAACTGCGTGCCATCTCTGCGTGCCAGCGCCCTGTTATAGACAGAAGTACATGGCACATCGCATCATAGCGCCCTTTGCAAGCGAGGAGGCACAGGTAAGGTAAGGGTGCTGCGCTCGGCAGATGCCACTGCCGCTAAGTAGCGGCGGCACAGCTGACAGGACGCGGCTGCTGCCGCCGCCGTACGCACGAGAGTGCTGCTGAGTCCCCTGGATCCCCAGGGAGTAATGCCCAGGTGCCGCTGCCGGCCGCGGCATGCCACGCAGCTGCATGGCGGGTCGCACGGTGGCGGGCAGCAGCCTTGCGGCGGCGCGCACGTGCGTGCGTGTGTCCAAAAACCACAAGGGGCCGAGGGGCGGACGGGCGGGGCAGTCGGGTGCCAGGCGGCAAAGGCGAGCGGCGGTGTGGCGGCGGACTCAGGAGTCCGGAGTGCTATTATTACTATATATTGAATGTACTAAGCATGATGTGCGGGTGCATCCTTACGACTATGCATGCACATGCGTGAGGGCGGTGGGTGCTTTGGTAAGTAAGCACGCATTGCATGGGCGCATCGATTGCATACAATATATTTATACCGCCCTCACTAGCTCCGATCGATCCGGATCCCGCTCTAATTTGCATGCGGGTCACCCATACAGTTGTTACAGCAGCCGTGTTATGCATGTCCTCGGCTAATGTGACTGATAGCCCGGCGTTCAGACGAGTGCCGTCGTTCAGCTGCTAGTGCCTGCTGCCGCTGTGCTGGTCGGTGTGGCTGCTGAGCAAGGGCTTCTGGATGGGGCACACACACATTGTTTTGGTATGCTTGGTGGCTAGGCAGCGGACGCATCGGAACGAAGTGCAAGCCGGACACGTACGACCCGCGGGCCGCGGGCGGGACCAGCCAGGTGCGGACATTGATGTTACACGTCCAACTTATGATAAACTAGAGCGAATTCACGAAAAGGAGTACTTGTCCACGCGCCCGGTTCGCGCTGCGATGACCTAGCCCCTGCCTCCTGATCTAGCCCGCGCCAAGCCGCGCAGCAGAGCACCCGGCACCCGCAACGGCGGCCTGCACTGCTCCAACTCACCGCTGGACCACCACCAGCCAGCAATCGAATGAACCCAGCAACGGAACCCTGGATTGCCTTGACATGTCATGCATGAGCACGGCGGCGGCGTTAGCTGCAGCTCCTTTATCTCCTTCCATCGGCTGCTCATTGCACAGCGGCTACGTACGTGTGCAGGTGTGTCCAACCCGCCATCCAGCCGTCCGTCGGCGCGGACCCATGGCGCCAACCCTACTGGCATCAAACCCATCTGCGCGGAACCTACATGTATGAAGGCTGCAGCTCAACTAGCTCAGCAGCACGGCGCACCACATTCCGCCTAGCCTGCAAAATTGCCCCACGGCCGTGCGTGCCACACGTATGGCGACTACCTTACCGCTACCAAGAGTATGATAGCTTATGAAGCGGCGGCTGCCTGCTAGCTGCTGCAGCAGCAGCTGCTGCTGCTGCTAGCCCCGGGGATCGACCCATGACTGCCATGTACGTAAGTGGGCTCCATCATCGTTCCATCGCATCCGAAAAAGAGGGCAGCGCCCATGTCGGCGCCGTCATCACGCACAGGACCCGCGGCGGAGTCATACACCAATAGGTAGCCGTTTGTACCGCGACAAGCCGGTTGGACTGCTGCCCGGGCCGGGGAGAATACACGCCGCCCACCACCAGCAACCAAGCGCACAGAGACGGCGGGCGCCAGCGGTCGTTGGCGCGCGCACGCAAGCGCATGGAAGACAGACAGCAGCATGCATGATAGAGGGCGCGGGGTCGCCCCGTATGTAGCAGAGCGCTATCACCTGGATAGCGCAGCTGCAGGCGCATACGTACCGACGTAGCATTCCACGAGAATAGGCCGTGTCTGCGCGTGCAGCTTCGTTCGCGCACCCCCAGCCCGCCACCCAGCGGCTCCAGTCAACCTGTTGATGGCGCGCAGTCCGGCCTGCTGCGACACAGCTAGCCCAATAATGCGGCCCCCCGGGTCCCGCCTTGGCAACCGCGCGCGCCCCTCGCTGTGTCTCTTCCCCACAGCCGCAAACAGCTGCTATGCGCGGCCCCGCCTGCATGCCCTGCTACCACATCCGCTGCGCCCATCCCATCCTGCGTTCTACGCGACAACGCCAACCCCGTCGTCCCTGGCTCGCGGCCTGCAAGCGACCTATCTGTCCGTCCCTGATGATCGCCAGGCCCGGCCGGAAGCCACGCACCTGGCACCGCGCCGTGGCCCACCAGCAGGACACCCTAGCTAGCAGACTCTGCTCGCGTGACCCTGCCTAGCTAGCTAATCCACCACGACCACACACCCATCCGCCCCTGCATATCAGTTAATACGCACGCACATTCGCACTACCTGCGATGCAACAGCATTAGCCATCCGGCCTCCCAGGAATCCACCGCTAGTCCGCCACACCGCCGCCCGACCCTCGACGACGACCCCGCCCGTCCCTCGGCCCCATGCATGCGCACATACGGGCGCGCTGCGACGCTACCTGCTGCCGCGCGGCCGGCCATTCAGCTGGTACACCACGGCCGGCAGGGGCACCTGGGGATCCCGCAGCGCCCACGGCGGCGGCAGAGGGCCCGGTCCTGCCAGCTGTGCAGCAGCAGCCAGCGGCCGCAGCGGCGGTTGCGCAGCAGCAGCCTCAGATGCCGCAGGCGGTGGAGCTCCGACGGCTGGCGCTGCGAGCCCCGGTGGGGCACTGCGCCTAGGCCGGCTGCACGGCCATGCGGCCGCGCGTGGACGCATGGGGTCGCCGCTGCTGCCTGGCGGCGCCTCCTCCCACTGGCCAGGTACGGATGCCAGCGGCATGTGCCCGGGCGCGGCAGCGGCCACGACGACCGGGGCCGGGCCCGGGGCCACAGCAGGGGCCGGGGCTCCGGCGCTACACGCGGCGGCCGGAGCCGCCCCTAGCTGCTCGCCCTGCCCTTGGGGGCCCTGGGGCGGAGCCAGCGAGCCTTCCCACTGCAGTTGCTGCTGCGCCTGCGATAGAGGCGGCGGCGGCGGCGGTGACGACTGCCCGGCGGCGCCGTCGCCCTGCCATGGTGTTTGCCAGCCTGCGTCATCGCCTGCTGGGCCCTCACGAGCGGGCCATGCAACCGAATCGGGCATCCCAGGTGGCATGGCGTGGGGCCCCAACGGCGCCGCAGCAGCCGCCGCTCGCCCGTCGTGGCCTCCATGCTCAACGTCATCAGCCCACGGCCCGGTCCACTCTGCTGCAGGCGGCGGCTGGCCGTCGACGCCCTCGGGGCTGCCAAGCAGATCCTGGGCTGGGGCCGTCAGGGGGCCCATCCCGTCGTGCGGCGCTGGGACGCGGCTCGCCCGGCTGCTGTCGCTGTCGCCCCTGCCGCTGTCGCCGTCGCTACGGGAGCGCTTGCGAGGCGAGGGCCCCGGCGGGCCGCTGTGGTGCCCCGCGGCAAGGGGCCAGGAGGCCGCCGGCGAGAGCACTTCGTTGAGCAGGCTTTCGGGCAGCCATGAGCGCAGCTGGTGCTGCTGCTGGTCCTGGGGATGAGGATGAGGATGAGGATGAGGATGCTGCTGGTGCTGGTGCTGGTGCTGGCGCTGCGACAGCGGGCCGCCCTGCCACGGCTCCTCCGGGGCAGGCTGCATGAACGACAACGGCGCAGGGTCTCGCGGGCGGTCGGGCGGCTGCGGCTGCGGCTGCGGCGCGAGGAGCTGCCGGGGGCCTGCTGGCTGCTGCTGCAAGGCCGGCTGCGGCGGCCAGGCTCCGCCCCCGGACGGGCCCCCGCTTGCCCGCCCAAACGCGCCCAGCGGTCCCTGACCCAGCGCCACATGGGGCTGCGGAGGGCAAAGGCCAGAGCGCTGCTGCTGCTGCTGCTCCCGAGTTGTGCTTGACAGTGGTGGCTGCAGCGGCGGCGGCGCCTGCCGCGGGTGCTCGCCGGGCGCTGCATTCGCCTGCTCGCCTGGTGGCTGCGGCGGCGGCTGGCACCACCAGATGGTCTGCGGCGGTCCGCCGGGCGCCGGCAGATGCATGTGACCGCCTGATGGCTGCTGGCGCTGGCCCCACCCCTGCAGCTGCCCCTGCTGCTGTGTCGCCGCTCGTGACGGCGGGAGCTCGGGGCCACCAGCACCGGTGGGGCCGCACAGCCACCGGTACTGCTGCTGGTGCGCCGCCAGGGGCTCCGGCCCCGGGTCCGGTGCTGGTTGCCGCTCGCAAGCGTCGGCAGGGCCCGGGAGCAGAGGGGCCGTGGCAGCAGGTTGTGGCCACGGCTGTCGTTGCGCAAGGCCTTGGGAGTGCCAATTTGATGTATCCCCGGGCAGCGGCGCGGCCGGCCCACGGGCCGGCGGCCCCGCCTCAGGCGGCGCAGCGAATGGAGCAGTGCGCGGCAGGCTGGGCCTCTGGGGTCAAGGGTGGGGTGAGAGGTTGTTTAGGCACTGGCCCCAATCCTATGTGAGCCAACGCGTACACCACATGCACGCCCGCTAGGCGCGCCGCAGGCCGGAACCCCGGGAACGAAGCATGCCTTGCCTGGTCGGGCTGCGTGCCTGCTGGTTGAGGGGCAGCCGGCGGCAGCTGCGCGGGCGCCCCGCAGCCGTGCGCTCCACTGCTGCCGGGTGGCGCCTGACGGCCCTGGCCCTGGCCCTGCTCGAGCAGCTGCTGCTGCGCCCGCGCTGGCGGCTGCCTCTCAACGGGCGGCCCCGCAGGCTGCCACGACCCGGGCTGCGGCGGCTGCGGCGGCTGCGGCGGCTGCGGCGGCGCCTCACCGGCCGACTGCGCGGCCGCCGACTGGCGCGGACCCCGCAGCAACAGTTGCTGTTGCGCAGGGGGGTGAGCAGGAGGAAGCTGTGCCGGCCAGTGCCCCTGCTGCAGTGGCGGCCAAGGCCTCTGCTCCTCTGGCGCCCCACCGGTGATGGGCTGCTGCGGTGGCGCGAAAGCCGGCGCCGCGCCGAGCTGCATCCCAGCGTCGCTGCCTGACTGCCGCCGCTGCTGCTCCCACGCCGGGTACATGGGCGGCTGTTCTTCCCCAGGCTGGCCAGAGCCCGGCTGCGGCTGCGTCGGCGGCTGCCATGCCTGCGGCGGCACCTGCCACTCCTGCTGTGCCGGGGCTTCGAAATTGTAGCTTCCCTCTGCGCCGGTCTGGGCCGTTGGTGGCTGTCGTGATATCGCTTCGCTGGTGTCGCATCGCGGCACTGTTGCGAATGGACCCAGCGGCTGCCATGGAACGAGCGCCGGCGCCTGGGGCTGCTGCATGGACGGACGGTCTAGGGGCCGGGGCTGCTGCGCCGGCGCGGGGGCGCGCGACTGCGCCTCCTGGCCCTCGTCGTGGCCAGCAAGGCTCCGCCCACTAGGGCGCGCGGGCGCCTCCCACTGCGGATCCCAATCCCGAGGAGGAGGCGCCAGTGGCGGTGGCCCGGCACAGACGGGCTGCTGGGGCGGGGCCGCGGACCGCACGCGGGGCCGCGGGGCCGGTGGAGCGCCTTGCTGGCCAGAGAGTGCGCGGGCCGCCGGCGCCGGCCCCTGTCCCGCAGCTGCCACCGGCGTCGCAGCCTGGTGCCGCGAGATGGGGCCGGGGCTGGGGCCGCGCGGCGGCGATGGGGCCCCTGGGACGGCCCCCGGGCGCCCGTGTGCGGCCGCAGGCGGCGGCGGGGCACACTGCGGCCGGCTGCGGCCGACGGCCCGGGCCAGCGTCGCGCCGGGGCCGGGGGTGGCGCCGCGGTGCAGCGGTCCTGTGCCGTCGTGCGACGTGAAGGGCTCGCCGTCACCAGCGCCCTCCCAGCCGCCTGCAATGGCGTCGGCCGCGGCATGCCAGCCTCTGCCGCGGCCGCAGCCATAGCCCTCGGTGAGCGGCGCTGCCTGGACTGCGTCTTCGGCCGACGGGCCCGCGCCGGACTGGCCTCGCCAGCAGTCTGCGTGGGGGCTGTCGCACGGCGCGCTGCCGCCACAGCCACCGTCGCCTGCGACAGCGCCCCAGTCGCCGGCGGCGCCGCCTGGCCCGCTCGCGCCGCCGATGCCGACACCGTCGACGTGGACCCCCGCGCCGGCACCGTACAAGTCGCCCGTGCCAGGAGTCTTCTGGCTGCTGTGCGGACCATGGTGGTCGCCGTACACGTCAGCGCAAGCGACAGCACCAGCTTCGAGACCGCCGGCGCCGGCCCCGCCTCTGTGGGCAACGCCGCCCTGCTGGAGCCACGACGGGTGCTGCGCGGGCGACACATGCCCCATGGAAGCCGAGGCCCCGACGGCAGCGACGCCGACCGCCGCCGCCGCCCCGGAGGGGTAGCCCCCGGCCTCGTATCGCATGGTGTTGACGTGCTGCCCGGCCGCCTGCAGCTGCTGCGGCGCCGGGCCCTGCGGCCCCTCACCAGGCATCGGACAGGGCTGGGGTGCGTAGCCAGCAGCGCCGGCCCAGCCCACGGAGTGCGGGTTGACGCATGGAGCACCGGCGCGCAGCATGGCGGCATGAGGAGGAGGAGGGCCGCAGCTGGGCTGGCCGCATGCCAGTCCGTTGGGCAGCGCAGCGTGCGCGTACGGCAACCCCGCCAGCCCGGGGGCGGCCGTGCTGCCGCCTTCGGGGGCGGCTCCTCGGGGCGGCGCTGAGCGGGCGCCGGCTTGCGGCCAATGCTGCGGCTGCGGCCGAGGCTGCGCCTGCGCCTGGGGCTGGGGCTGGGGTTGCGCCCGGGGGTGCGGCCAGTGCCGGGCCTGCTGGGGCTGCTGCGGGTGCGACTGCGACTGCGGCCACGTCTCCGCCTGCGGTTGCCCCGGGGCCTCCCGCTGGCTCTGGGCCGCTGGCGGTGCCGCGGTGTGCGCACTCAGCCACTCGGCTGCGTCGGGCCGCGGTGCCGACGCGGCCGTGGATGCAAGGGGATGGGCGGCGGCTCGTACCGCCGCAGCCACCAGGCCTGGCCGCGCCGCCGCGGCCCCGGGCCTCGGCCCGCGCGCTGGCGCCGCCGCGGCCCCGGGCTTCGGCGGGGACTCACGGTTGGCTGCTGCTTGCAGTCGCTGCAGCTGCTCGTCGTCAGGAGCTTGCGCAGCGGCCAGCTGGCGCCTTGCTTTCCGAAAGGCCGCGGTGCGGTCCTGCTGTGAGTACGGCCGACGGCAGCCAGCCAGCGCGCACACGAATGCGTCGAGGAGCGGATCCACGTCATCGGGGTTGCCGGTGCCGCGCTCGACGCTGCGGGGTTGGGCCGGACACGCACGGGGGCGGTGGCTTGACAACGTGTCTTGACAGTGCCGAGCCCCCGGCATGCAGCGACGGACGGCCGCCGTCCAGCACGCGGTGAGGGCATCATGACAGACACAGCAGGCTGCTTGTGGGCCGGCGATGGCTCGCACCTGCCCCATTTGTGGCGGACCTCGTCCGCTGCGGGTGCCAAGGGGGCGCCAGGATAAGGGGACGGGGCATGTGACAACCGACGAGGGACCCAGGCGACCGTGAGCGTGCTCTGTGGCCATTATCGACCACTGCAACATGATTGGAGATGCAGTGCGCCGAACCACTGTACGTTCTCCAGCCTGTGTTCTCCAAAATGCACGTTGAATTTCGTCCGCCGAGCGTCGACGCACCCGTGCGCTGGTCAAGGAGGCCTTCCTTGCTGCCATCGCGCGCAATGACGGTCCATCTGCAGATATCGCAGTTCCACGCACAGGCAGCAGGGTTAGGAATATTTGTTCGCTAGATAGCTACCGAGCCAACCGGCGGCAGTGGCCGGCAACACCTGTCTACGTACTTGTTTCCTTCCTTAAGAAAAAGGTAAGCAAGGGCTCGTTCCTCGCTCTGTAGCCAAGGTCGTGGACGACGAGGTGGCACTCCCGCTGATACAAGCTCGACCTGCTCCTCCGACGAGTCCATGGATCACTCATCCAATGCGGATCATGGAGACATCATTCTGTGCGTGCGTGAACTCGAGAACCGGAGCGCGGCGGTACGCAAATGTGCGTGCGCTCGCGCCAAACCGTCCCTCCACTAGTATTTATATGAAATACGCTTGGCGTTATAGGACAGGATGTCTCTCTGTGTGCAGCGCGCTGGTGTGGCCATAGAAACGGGGATGCCAAGGGTCCGACATAGTGACAGTAGTCCGCCACACCGCAACCGCCAATTGCTGCCGAGGGCACGACTGATTGTGGCTAATAGACCAGAGCCGAAAGATCGACGACGAGTGACGAGCGACGAGCGACCAGCAGTGACCTCAGCAGTGACCAATGGGATGTCGCAACTCCGCACGCCCAGGGCGACAATTTGTCCGCTGCGATGTCTGTCCCGCGGAAGACAGGCCTCAATCATATCGCCATCTACATCGGGGCTGTATTGGGCCACCACACGCTTGTCAGTAAATCGAACTGCGGGCGGTTAGGATGCCGGGGGCGGAGGGCTCAAGTTTCGCCAGGGGGGCCACGAGAAGGTCCTTGCTCACGGCCTTGGGGTGGGGGGGCGACAGGCCGCTCCGATGGACCCGAGCATCGTAGCCCTCGAAAAAACACCATCGCAGGTCCTGCTGCGCACACAGCAGAGGCTGGGCGGGCCGGGGACAGAGGCCTCTCAAGGCGGCGCTAGGTTCGTTCCCCGCACCGGCGCACCTTAACGCACCCCTACTTCATACGCACGACCGATGCGTCACCAACCCAGGGCGTGTCGCGCGGGTCGTTCTTACTACATGTTACCTACTTCTTTCTGAACACACAAAGACGAGGGGCCAAGCGCGTGCCGTACGCCCGGCATCCTCACGGTTTACGCAGCCCTACACAGCGCACACGGCTCGCGGGCTCACGGCTCTCGTCTCCACCTCCGGGCCTCGCTCGCGCGTGCAGGGCGCCACTGAGTGAGGCATGTGTTGAGACCAGCGAGTGGTGTCCGCTCTGCCGGCGCGGACGGAGGAGCCATCCGCGCGCGCCGCGGCCAGCCACCGTGCGGTCGACGTACCAGAGGCCTTGCGTCTGCGGTGGATCCAGCTGGAGCCCGCGTGCGTGCCCATCTCCCCGAACCCAAGTCAGCTGGCGACCAAGATGCCACGTGCTCCGCCAACACAGCCGCTGAGAGACGCGCTATGCAGGGTGCAGGACTGGGCTTCGGCGACCGCGGAAAACCGACGTGCTGGATCGATCTGGCTGCTTGCCACACGGCGGCCGGCCGCGGCCGGCGGCGCTTCTAAGCCGTGGACGCGCAATAAGCTGAACACGTTGCACTCTGCTACCTGGCAGGCCACTTGTACCTGCGGGGACTCTCAGCTCAAGGACCAACGTCATGTCAACAGATTGACACAATTCCAAGCTTGCTTGGACGGGGTCTGGGGTGCACATGTAGTGCACAGAATGCGCGGGGCTGCCTTGACAACATACATCCGCAACGTCTCCGCCTTCCCCGCCCCCCGCCTCGGCTCGCCGACTGCGATTCCACCACTGTTTGATAATAATGCAGCAGCTACGCTACTCGCAGCCCGCGCCTGTTGCATGGAGCGGCCGGCTGTCGCAGCCGACAGCGCTGGCTTGCCAAATGCGGCAAAAACGGCAATAAGCAGATGCAGCCACCGCCTGCGCACCAAGGCAGGGCTATTCCCGGCACGTGATGGAGACCAGCGTCCGTAAAGAGCTGTTCACCGATGATGAGGCCTACCTTGCCGCAACCGCCGGCTGCGACGATGGCGATGCTGCTACTACTTGCATGGTCGTTCCAGCCCAGGGTCGCCGCCGCAGGCCGCCGCCGTCGCCGATTGGTCCACGCGTGCTACTCTTATAAACAAGCCTGCATGCTCCTTTAGAAACTTGGCGCCGAGCGCGGTACGGGCACAGGGGTGTGACGTGGCACCGCGTTCGCCGCAGGGTTCGTGCCGTCAGGCCAACTTTCACACGCCTTGTCGCCTATAGTTGTACCTCACGCATGCACGTCGGCATAGGCCCCAACATCAATTGCCTATCCACGCTTAACGCATCAGACTGCGCTTCAGAACCTGGAACCTCGCACCATTGTACAGAGACCATATAGCCAATGGATTTAATGCTAACGCAAACAGCTGCCTAACACTTGCAAGCCGAACGGTCAACGCAGGCCGGCCGAGGCGCGATGGCGCTGTCACATCGCTCCGTGCTCTCAGGTGCGTAGCTGTACCGATAGACTGCGCATGGCGTCATGGACGGCGTCTCGTTCTCCACGTTCTGCACTGCTGCCATTCCGCAATGCTCATTACAGGCACGCCCCCGACCCCGGTTGCGGCCGCGCCCTCGTCCTCCTGCTCGACTTGGCCGCCCGCAAAGTCGCCCTCGGGCTCCAACCGAGGAGGATGTATTGCTGCAGCCGACGACGAAGACGGTGCGTGGCAGCTGTGCAGTAGGACTAAGATGCGCATTGATCTGCCGCACGGAAACGCGGCCCAGGCAAGGGACCCCCACTGCCACCCTCGGCGGTGCACCCACCCACCCAAATCACCCTCCTCCCTCCCTCCTTTACTGCCATGTCCTTGTAATTTGCAGAATGGGATGCCAACGGGGCTCGGATTATGAGCCGGCGCTGCCTAGCGGCCCTGGGCCGGACGCGGGGGCACTACATCACGCCCTCCCTCAACAGCGCCCTCTATCTGCAGGTACGCACTTGCTCTCGTTTGCCCATCTTGTCGCGCGTGTCGCATGGTATCTCATGTTCTTTCATGCTATCTCACGGACGAGACGTGTTTTGGGGCCAGCACGTGTTCCGGTGCCGCGGGATGGAGGGAGCCAACCCCGAGGAGCGGTCCCAGTCGCGCCGCCTGCCTTCCTTTCCTCCAAGCCACTTGCCGCCACTCTTCGCCCCAACATGCAGGATATGAAGTTCCGGCGAATTGAGAACTTGGAGGTGAGTTCCACTTGGGGGCGGCGAGGGAGGCAGGGCAGGGCTCCCGGGCGCTCGTGCTGGGCCCATGGGCCTGGCCGGCGGCAGGTGGGGTCCGAGGGAGCAGGGACGGCGGGTGTGGGTGTGGAATGACCCGACAAGGGTTTAACGTTGAGGGAGGGTGCTGTACGAAGCCAAGAGGGTGAGTAGCAGGTGGTACGCAGGGTGGGGCCTTGTTGGCAGGCTCGAGGGAGCTGGCACAGGGACAGTCGCGGCCGTCCCTGTCATATGGCTGGTCTCGTTGGGCCGCTGGGGCCAGGCAAGCGGCACTGGGTGGGGGCCCGCTGCGAGCGGC
>BDDC01001139.1:3151-30655 GCA_001662425.1 Chlamydomonas sphaeroides
CAATATTGGTGCGGTTGCGTCTCTCACCTCTCCACCTTCTCAAGAAGCTCCTCCGTGAAGAGCTTTGAGCCCTTCGAAGATTCTTTGCTCACTGTGATGAGTCGAATAGGCATGGCGCGCACATCCCGCCTTGCTGCGTGGACACGCAGGCAGCTGCCGCGACCAGCGTGCTCGGCTGCATGTTGATAGGGGCCACGAGATAACGCTTGCATGCTGGTTTGGTGCAGATACAAGCTAGCGCATGCAGGCGTTGCTACAAAAGAAGACGTCGCGACCGACTTGGGTTACATGCTGCACGGGCTGCAGCAAAAGCAACGCGTAGCCAGCAATGCGCCGACGGCGCGTTCTCGGCCGGCGGCCGCCAGCACGTACTCCAGAGCCGCCACGAAACACGTCACACAGGCAGCGAGCGCCGCATACCTAACCTAGCCACGCGTGTACATGAAAAACTCTCATAGGAATTTACGCAGTCCTCGGCACGCATCCTGCGGTCACCTCCGAATACCCACGGCATGCCCCTTCGCCGACGGTCGACGGCCCTGTCCCCCACAGCACCCAGCTCATCACCACACGACAGCCGCCGGCATGACGTTCACACACAGAGCTAGCCGTCCCAACTTGTCGCACATCTTCAGTCCCATCGCCTAACGTCATAGCAGGTTTAGAAATGTACAGCCTGGTCTTCACGCATGCCTTGCACGCTAGCAAGCGAGCACTGCCTACGCGTCGTAGTCATCGTCCATGTCCGCCGCCTGCTGCGGCGCTTGGAAGAACGCTAGCGCCGCGCCCACGGGAGCGAGCACGTTCGCGCCATGGCTGCCAATCGGCGCGCCCGACATGTCGCCGAGCGGCAGCGACGGCACCGGGCACGAACCCACGACGCTCAGCTGGTGCGGCCCTGCACACAGGTCGGGACCTGGCGCCGCCATCGCCGCGCCGTCGACGCCGCCATTCCGCACCACAAACGGCGATGCCGGGGGCGGCGTCGCCGACGGCGCCGCGCCGCGCTCGTGCTCCTCCGCGCCACCGCTGCCGCCGCGAGCCTCGAGGGCGCTGCCGTCGCCAACCTCCGCGACGCTGAGCGGCTGCCGCGGCAGCGACAGGTCCTGAGGCTGGAACCGGTACGAGTCAATCGCCTCGGCCTTGACCGTGCAGCTGCCCATCGCCTCCATCCCGGCCGCCTGCTGCGGCCACATGCCGTCGCTGCCAGCCGCCAAGGCTGCAGCGGCGGCTGCCGCCGCCGCGGCCTTGGCCGTCGCGCCCAGGTTCTTCCCCTTGCGGCCCAGCCCAAACAAAGGGTTGCTGGCTCGCAGCGCAGCGATCGCGGCAGCAGCTGCGCCGGAGCCAGCTGCCGGGCCGGCCGCGGGCTCGGCCTTGACGCTCGCCGTCGCGCAAATGCCGGCAGTGCTCGACGGCAGCGACCCAGGGACCGGCCCCAGGCTCGACGTCGCCGTCGCTGGGCCGCCGACAGAGGGCATGGAAAGCATGCCGATGGGGCTGGCGAAGGACATAGGCGGCGACCTGAGGCTGGCGGCGGCCGAGGGCAGCGGCGGCAGTCCGCTCAAGCTATCGCCGTTGACGCCGGCGCGCGCTGGGGGCGGTGGCGCCGCCTCTTCGCCGTCGCTCATGGGTTCATCCGAACCGGATGGCGAGTCCGTGTCCAGGGCCTCGGGGGCGCCCTTTCCGCGGCCTCGCCCCCTGCCTCGGCCTCGGCCCCGCCCCCGGCCCCGGCCCTCGCCGGCTGGCGGCGGGGCGGCGCCGTCCTCGCTGCCGTCGCTGCCGTCAGCGGCCTTGCCGCGTCCACGGCCCCGGCCGCGGCCGCGGCCCCGACTCCGACCCCGACCGCGGCCGCTGGGCGTAGCGCCGTCGTCTTCGGCGTTGTCGCCGTCAGCCGGCGGCGGTGCTGACTTGCGTTGGCGAGCCCGCGGCTGGTCACCTCCGGATCCATCGTCGCCGGCGCTGGCCCGACCCCGCCCTGGCGGTGACGCGAGGCCATCGCCATTGTCGTTTGTCCTGCGCGGCAGCAAGGGCGCGTAGGGTCAGCAGTGAGACACGGCACCAGGACTGGACGCTTCTGCCACGGCATGTGAGGAAGCAGCACGACCAGGTGGTGCAGGAGGCAATGGTCGGTTCGTGCACCCAGCATGCACCCAGCATGCACATAGCCCTCACGACCTAGGTGCTTACTTGCGGCGCTTGGTTGGCTTGGCGGAGCCGTCATCAGCTTCGGGCGCTGGCAGGTCGGGCGCAGAGGCCACCAGCTCCTTCAGGAAGTCAAGAGTGCCGTCGGCTCCGACAGCGGCTTTCCTGCAAACCAGCAGAGGGCCCAATGGAGGGGCAGAGGCCGTGAAAGGGTGTCCCAAGGGGAGAAACGACCGTTCGCTCCGGCTGCCGTGCACGGGAGGCGGCTGGCGGATTACCAAACGGCACTTACAGGTGGCTCGGCATAAGGGTTCTGGCCATCCGCTCTTGACCAACCGCAATTGCCTGGGTGGTGATCTTCTCAAGGAAGAGCTCCATGGCGCGGCCTGTGGGATGGGCACAGGGAGGTTTTAGAAACCAGACCGGACCCAGGCCCCTACGGCCACAGTGGCGTCGCCGCGTCGCAGCGCCTGCTCTCACCAATCAAGATTGGAGTCGCTTGCGATATCTTGCCGACGTCGTCGTCCGTCTGCATCATTTTCTTGATGCGCGTCGCCAGCGGACATATCTTTCTCGACTTCATCCTGGCAACTGCTGTCTAAGAGGATTCTCGTAGTAGGAATGTTGCCGGCCCTCGCAACAGCACCGGGGAACGTCCGCCTGCTCACGCGCCAGTATAAGCTGTCGACTGCGGCACTGTTCCGAAGGCGTTGCTAGTAGCGCGTCAATATAAGGAGGGCGTGGTGTTTGGGGTCGTCGAGGATACCCGGATGGATGTTTTGGCGAACGAATGTCTCGGTCCTCCCTTCGCTGCGCGACAGGTGCACGGCGTATAGGTAAAAGTCAACGTAAGAGTTTTCCGGGCGGGCGGCGCGGCAAACAGGTTCCGATCCGCCCCCGGTCCCTTGAAATAGCCCTGCCCCCTGGGTGACCCTCCTCGCGAGGCGTACGGCAGCGGAATGGGCGCCGTACGGCCCATTCGGCAAGTCCGCGCCGAGTTGCCGAGTTAGCTCTGCGAGCAGCACTGCGCGCGCACCACTGCCATATGCCTTCCTCCTTAGCTCGTTCATCGCAGCGAAGCAGCATCTTTGCGCGGCGTGGCCCTGGACTTGCTTGCTGAACGCTCTGCAAGTGCTTAGCTTTGCTGTATCGCAGCGGTGGGGCTCCTAGGAGCATCTAAACGCTCCCTCCAGAAAGCGCTTCATCGCGCTTGCGACTTCGCACTTAACGTGCAGGGTTCCGTGCAGCGGGCTCGTTATGACATCTTTGAGGGCTTAAGGGCATTACGGGGCCGCCATGCGGGACACCGTCCCAAGGGTCCGAAACACGCACCCGTGCCATCCAGATTTCAGGCACGCAGCCCACGACAACGTTCCACTGACGGCCATCTGCTCGCCGCGCGCTGCGTGACCATCAACAGAATATACCTTGTCTCGCCACACCCGTTCCTTGTTATGGTACACTGCCCCACCGCCAACCCCCAGCGCGCCCCAAGCCACGGCCCGACCAGCCCGGCTGAGAGAAACCCCACCTTGAAGTCCGGCGAGGGCGCAATGCTCATGCTCCGCGCTCCCTCCAGTTTCCGTATCCGACATCGGGGCTCTGCCCCAAGACGCCGCCGCTCGCCCCGCTAACACCGCAAAACGCCCAGAGCCCCCATCCCATGCCAACACGGCAACAGCACAGCACGCCTCCGGTGCAATGCACCGGGCCATTGCCGCTGCGGCGGCGTGGCCTCAACGCCGACGCGCAACGCTCGTTCAAGCCTGCGCTAGAACGTAAGGCAATGGCTGCACGTGCAATCATGTAGCGTATAGCCCTAGTCCAAGTAAAAGAGCGTCACGATCTTCTTCATTTCCTTGGCCTCCTGGCAAGTCTCAAGAAGTAACCGGCTGTCGTGGAACGCGAAGCACACGACCTGCTGGATGTGCGAGATGATCTTGCGGTTGCAGATCCTGCCGCAGGGAACAGGCGGGGACTCGGCAAAGTTGGCAAGCGCGCAATGACGCACGGCCACCCTTCAAACAAGCCGCTAGGAGGAGCAAGGCAACCGATCAGCACATGACGGGAGTGGGGCCAGCGACGCCTCGCCGCGGAGCAGTACACACCGGCACCCCAAGCCGTCCCACATAGGAAGGCCGGAGTACCGGGTTCACGCTGCCCAGCTGGGTGGCCGGACACTGGCCCCTGCCCGTACGCACACGTTCATGAGAGGGATCCCCCCCACGGTCACGTGTGAGGTCCCTCACGATCCAGCCGCTGTCGCAATGCCCGCCATCCCATCCCCCTGATTTCAGTCCCAAGTCCTAACCTGCCGGAGCCCATGCCCGCCCCGACTCCATCCCCAACCCAGCCTCTGCCAGACACAGACACACATAGGGCGTGCCGCGCGGGGTACTACTGCACCCAGAATAAGATCACACACACGAGGTATTGCCACTCGGCCCCTGTTGGCCTTGATGAGGGCAGCTATGTTGGGCATGCACGTCCCACGTCCCCCCGTGTCCACCTGCAGCCGGCCCCTGCCGTCCATGAGTACCGCACCTGCTCCTCCCAACCCCTGCCAGACACACAGCATCACGTTAACACAGCACACACAAGCTGGCGCCCCCACCTGCTGGCCTCCATGAGCGGCAGCTGGTCGTTCTGCGGCATCTCCACTAGGTTGCCCACCTGGCGGGTGGGCGAAGGGGCGAAGGGGAAAGGGTGGGGTCAAAGTGACACTAACACACAGGCATCTCCACCAGGTTGCCCAGCTGGGGCGGAGCATGTAATCGGCAGCGAGGTGATGGGGGCGGTGGTGGCGGAGGAGACGGGGATAGGCGCAGATGGCGGCGAAGAAGGACAAATGGTGACACGGACACAGCATGCGGCACCTCGCCCAGGTGGAGTTCCACGGCAGAGTTGCCATGCCGGAGGAGCGCGGGGGCCACAGGATTGCGGGAAGGCACTCGCCACACCCCGGCTCCTGTGACCTGTCCCGGGCTCGTCTGCCATACAAGCTCCTACCTCCCCCAGCTGCAGCCCTGGCTCCCCGGTTTCCCACCTGCCCCTCGCCGGTCTTTGTGCCTCGCTCCAGGCCGCGCCGCCCCCGCCCCCGCCCTCGCGCCCCATGCCCCAGCCCCGGCCTCGCCTGCTGCAGCAGCTCCTGGCTCTCGTACGGCTGCTTGCTGAGGCTCTGCAGCAGGAGCAACGGGGGATGGCTTGATGCAGTAGAGCGTGTAAGCTACCAGCAGACACGCGGAGCTACGCCCGGTCTGCGGCAACAGCACGGCTACGCCCAGCTTTGCCCCACACAAAACATAGGCACGCTCCCCTCCCTTGCCTTTTCCCCTTCCTCACCGCCCCCGCTCTCTGCCCCACCTGCGGCAGCAGCACCGTCAGCTTGTCGGGGCAGTTGGCCCGCAGCGCGCCCTTGATTACGGCCGCGTTGGTGCCGGTGGCGCCACTGGTGTAGATGTGGTTGCCCTGGGCGGAGGGGCGGCGGAGGGCAGGGGGAGAGGCGGACAAGAAGGGTCGGCCTGAGAGGACGAGGGCCGCCGCTGGCGGCGCCCGCGCAGGCCGGATCAGGGCTCTGGGACTTGGGTGGGCCGAGGCTGGGGACTAAATGCGGCTCCCCGTTAGGTGCTTGCCGGAGGCCGCCCTAGGCAGTGGCTGTCGCCATGGAGGCATGTCGGATGTCGGATGGAGGCATCATAGCAGACGGCGCACGTGCCAGCTAGCATGATAGCAGCGTGATGGTGGTACCGCAGTGGCGCAGATTGTGCATGAGTGCAAGCGCGAGGGCGCATATGCCTGGGCTGCACGGCCACCCGGACAAGGCCTCGGCCACCAGCATTCCCGGATAGTGGCCTCCGTGTGCGGGGGACCGGCCAGCCTGGAGCGTCGACAGCAGAGCGGCCCAGACACACACGCACGCCCCGCGGAGCCCGGCTTGCCAGCTGAGATCTCGCCCAGACTCGCGTTCGCCTATCTATGCTATGACGTGCACGAACGTTCCGAAGCATGACGGTCAAACACACACGGTCAGGCACCCCCGCCTCCCCGCTGTGCCCCACTGTTCCCCTGCCCTTCCCCCGCGCTCACCGTGCTGGCATACGCGTACGCCAGTATCTCCACAAGCTTCTGGTGCGTCACGCCCATGTTGCGTGTCCCGAAGAAGCCCAAGTTCTTGGGCCCATCGCTTTGTTGGATGGCCAACAGTTCCTGCACGGTCGGCATGTCAGCAAAGTAGCAGGTGTGTATAGAGCTGCTGGTCGCTGCAGCGAGGGCTTCCGGCAGCAGCGAGATGCATGCTCTCGCGCCATCTGCACTTGCCGAGAGGTAGTCCAGATCAGACACAGACTTGGTAGGTGCGTCTAGTACCGGCAAGCGGAGGTCCTTCCTGTCGCCGCTGAACACCGTGTCGGCCTGGTTTGGCAGTTTCATAGCCTTCCACTCCTTGCCGCCACCGGGCGGCCCTGCTAGTGCTGCTACACATGGTCTCGAGCGACGGCTAGCAGTGCATGCGGCGTCGTGGCGGGAGACCCGCCCTAGCCCTCGCGACGCAAGCGATTGCATGCCAAGTGGGACCAAGGTTTACAGGTCAACGAGGTAGCGAGCAGCGGCTTGGGACTCTCCAGGTTAGTTTGCGCTGTCTTGTCGCTCTACGGTGCTGACTCTGCAAACCCTGGTCGCTTTTGCTGCCGCCCAGCCCTCGGCCCGCGGCTGGGCACTGAAGGCCTGTAACTGGCTTCCCGAAGGTCGACGTTGCCCCAGGCACGCAGGCAATGCCACAAAGGGCTTTGCACCAGCTTCATCTGTGACCGTGAGCTTACAAAGTGAGCTCGCCTCCGACATGACGCTCTGAAAGTGTCGCCCAGGGTTGCACCCGCTGCCGCATCCGTCCATGCCATATATGCCCGCCAATATGGCCCTCCCCCGCCCCTGCCCGCCTCCCTCACGTCTACCCGTCCCATCCGTGCCACACCAACCGGCCTCAGCACGCGTCTGCGCCCTTCCTCCCGCTCTGTCCTGAACCCCGTGCAGCCGTCCAGCCATGTGCTCCCCAGTCCCCACGCTCCCTCCCTAGCTCCCCCAAGCGCACAGCCTGCAAGCCCTTCGACCCCGCATCATCCGCCCCCGCTTCCCTCAGTACCCTGCCGGGAAGCCCGCCACCTCGGCCATCTCCTCGTGCGCCTGCCCGCCAGGCCCCGTGAAGGTGATGCGCAGGCGCATAATGAGCTTCTTGTCGCCGTGCTGCGTATTGTGCACGCTCACGCGCTGGCTCACGGAGCCGCGAGGGGGCACGGTGGAGCTGGAAGCGGGGTCCATCTTGATCTGCATGAACTTGGGCACAGCGGCCTGCGGGAGGATGGTGGGGGGCGACGGAGCCGGGTGCCGAGGGAGTGACCTGCTAGCCATGCAGGATTGTGGGCGGGAATCGCTTGGGACTCGCTTGGGACAGTCCGTGTGTTCAAATGTGGAGTAGAACAGAACCGTGTGTTCTGCAGCACGCCCCGGGCAGAGTGGCGGGTCGGCCGTGCGGAGAGGGAATGCGGTTACATGCGCCAGTGCGGAAGCGAAGCCCAGCGCCACCCGGAACCGTGTCTTCAAGTGTTAAGTAGAACAGAACCCCACACGCGGCACAGCACGCCCCGGGTAGAGTGGCGCGTCGGCCGTGCGCAGAGGGAATGCGGTTAGATGTGCCAGTGTAGAATAGAGGCCCAGCCGTGTGTGTTGCTGCAGCAGTCGGCGGCAATGTTGTGTTATGTTCTAGCAGTTTCCTAAGCTGCCTACAGGACGGGCCAGCGGCCGCGACCGCGGCACCACGGGCACAACACCCCTTCCCGGCCCCTTTCCCTACTCATCCCTTTTGCCGCCGCCCCCACCTGCAGCGAGAAGTCCGTGACCTCGGCCGCCCCGTTGTTGACGGTGGTGGCCATGATGGTGGTGACGGCGGGGTTGGCGGGGTTGGGCTTGGACAGCTCGAACGTGAGCACCAGGCCCTGCGCCTGCCACGCCACAAAGCTGGTGGCCGGCGCGGCCGCGGCGGGCGGTGGCGGCGGCACAGCCGGTGCAGCGGGTGCGGGCGCGGCGGCACCAAGGATGGACGCCAGGGGGTCCTGAGGGGTGGTGGCGGGGGGCAGAGTGGTTGGGTGCCACCGGCAGGTAGGGGTGAGCGGCACACAAGGCTGCGGACTGCGCCGTGGGCTTGGCCATGGGGACGGTACATGGCGGGGAGTTGCAGGGCGCTTCCGTTCGCCCCGCAAGCCCCGCGCGGACGATGCGGGGCGACGCACACGACGAGGGCATGCGACATGGACGTGGCGGAAGGGGACATGAGGTTGGCATGACGCGTCGCTGCTAGGCGTGCTCCAGTAAGCCAGCGATCGTCCAGCCCGTGGCCAACACGAGCGCCCTGCGCCGCACGGCATCCCGACCCGCGGCAACAGCCCTCACCGCTGCAGCAGCTGGCGGCCCCGTCGACGGCACCCCCAGCAGGCTGAGCAGGTCGTCGGAGACGGCCGGCGGCGCCGCCGGGGCGGCGGGCACGGCGGCTGCGGCGGCCGCCGAGGCCGGCTGCGGCACGACTGAGGGCACGCCGCCCAGCAGCGCGTCCAGGTCATCCACCAGGGCCTTGGCGGCGGGTGCTGCTGCGGCGGGCGCGCCGCCTGCGGCGGGAGGACGTGGGGTCAGGGCTTCAGGGCAGGGAAGGTAGGTGGGGGAGGGTGACGGCCAAGGGTGGGGTTGGGGTAGCAAAATCGGCAAGAGGATGTGTGGGGTTGGGGTGGGGCAGGGCATTGGCTGCCGGAGGCCTGGGCTATAAGGGAAGGCCGCAGGCTTGTGAAGCAGCGCCTGGAGCGGCGGCGTAGCGAGCTGGCGGACAGGGGGTCGGGCTCCCGGGCAGCGCACGATGCAGCGTGCGCCGATCAGGGCATGGGCAGGATACGGGCCTGGGCCTGGGCACCCGCCGGCTGGGCCCCTGGTTTCCAAAGCCTGGCGATGGCCAAGCGCTCCACCCACCCAGCACATCCAGCCCGCCCAGCAGGTCCGCAGCGTTGCCCGCCGCCGGCGCGGCGGTGCCGCCAGCGCTGCCGCCGGGCCCCCGCGCGCCGCCGGTCGAGGCGGGCGCGGAGCTGGGCGTGGATCCGCCGTCCAGGCCGTTCTGCTTCAAGTACTCCTGCACCGGCATGGAATGACGTTATTGCAGTCAGCAGGCTGGGAAGAGACATGGCTGTGTGACCGCGTGCATTCAAGGCGGACCAAAAATCCCCCATGTGCTAATGCCCAGGTGCTTCGGCGGCCCCTGTCCAGTTCCGGACAACCCAGCCATCGGCCCTGCAACTGTCGCCCACCTGCTCGTCCAGCGCCGGCATGCGCTCCAGCAGGGAGGACCGGATCCGCTCGTGGTCGAATACCTTGCCGTACTCGCACGACCTGTGTACGGCAAGGTGACGAATGGGTGTCAGACAAGGAGCGGCACGATGGGTGCGAATGCCCTGGGTGGAAGATCCCATCACCATGGAAGGTCCAAGGACCCACAACCGACCCGCCCGCTTCCCCTCGCCTGCAGAACCTGCCTCTCGCTGGCCAGTCGGCACCTTGTGGCCCCTCCCCCGGGGTCCCGCCTCGCCGGGTCTGCACCTCCCGTTATGTGTTAGCCCCACAGCCCACCCCTCCGCCCTCCGCTTTCCTGCATACCCCACCTGCATGCCGCCAGCCCCAGCCCCTTGCCCCGGGGCCCTGCCCCACCTGGTCTGCACCTCCAGCTGCGTGCTGGTCGAGTAGCGCGCGATGAGCTGCTTGAGGCGGGCCACCTGCGTGGACGGGAGAGAGGGTGGCGGAAGGAGCAGGGGCACGCACGTCGATTCCCACACCTTAGCAGCGAATCAAAGTGAAGCGGGCCACCTGTCAGAGGGACGGCACGATCCCCACCGAGGCGCGCGGAGCACCTGTCAACGCACACGCCTCACCAGCCCCCTGCCCCCGCCTTCTCTTCCCCTCTCGCACCTGCGTGGGCAGCCGCGCCGTGAGCTTCATGGCGGCCGTCACTACGTGCTCCACCACCGCCGGCTCCACATGCGGCTTGCGCAGCACCCGCTCCAGCAGCGACACCACCTGGGGCGGACAAGGAGGCGCGCGGGCATGTACCGAGGGTAAAGCATACGAACATTCCGCGCACGGTGTACCGTGCCAGAAGCCCGGGGTGCAGGGCGCGACGAAGGTCATGGGATCCTGCCAAGCGACATGTCTGGCGCAACAGCAACGACGCAGCGCGCCACAGGACAGGGGGGGCGATGTATCGTTACCAGGTATCCCGCCCTGAATGATGCGGATGCAAGCGGCGGCTCGATGGATCCATGGGTTTGGGGGCTTCGGGCGCCACACGACGAGGGCTCTGCCACGCGAGCCCCGAGCCCCACAGCGCTTCTGCAGGTGCCACCCCTGCCTATGCTTACCTCTGGGACCTGCCAGCACTTCCGTCCTGGCCCCATCAACCCCAGCATCCCCACGCCACCGGCGCCCGACCCCACGGCGCCCACTCGACAGCCACTCGAGGACGCACCCCGTCGTCCTCGACGACCAGCGGTCGCACAGAGACGCGCAGGCCGCCGGACCCCAAGCAACTTACCGCGCACCCACCCAGCCCCTCAGGGCGCTGCTGTATCCCAGCGTAAACTCAGCCACCCAGCTGCGTCGGCCGCTATCAGCCGCCCAGCACTCCACACCGCCATCCGCCCACACCTCCCACTTCTGCCTGCTGCCGCAACTCACCCCGTCGTCGCTGACGCCCAGCGGCGGCTCGCCCTCCAGCGGCGGCCCGCCCAGCCCCGGCAGCAGCATCTCGCCGTACTCGCCCACCTGGGGGAAGAATAGGGGGAAGAGGGTTTGGGTTCGTGTCATGAGGTTGTGGGAAAGGAGGACCCCGGCAGCAACATGTAGCCGTACTCGCTTACCGTCCACACCGCGGTGCAGATGAGGCTGTGCGGCGCCGCATCGGGGCCGCCGCCCGAGCCGCCAGCGGCGGCGGCGGCTGCCGCGCTGGCGGCGCCGGGCGCGAGGCCGGCGGCGAGCGCTCGGAACATGGAGCGCGTGGCATAGGCGTGCAGGTCGGGGGTGTTGGTGATGAGCACCAGCAGGGCACGGGTGACCTCGTCCTTGACGTAGCTGCCAGCCTGGGGAGGGGAGGGGAGGGGACAGGGCCGGCGACGGCGATCGAGTTCGTGCCAATACGCTAGCAGGCCAAGCGGCCACAGGCATACCGCACGCGGGCCGGACTCGGCCGCCGAGGAGGGGAGGGGCGGTGAAGGCAGGGGCGGGTCCGGCGAGGCAACAAGCGCAGTGAGGTCCAGCTCGGGCAGCTGGTCAGCAAGGCACACGCGTTGGCGGCATTAGCTGGCGGCACAGAACGGGCGGTCGCCGTGCTCTCGACTCATTGGCCGCCTCAGCCCCACTGGCCCACCTGCTGCAGCACCGCCAGCATCTGGTCGATGTGCCACCGCCGGTCGGGGGCAAACCTGGGCGAGGCCACGCGGAACACACACGGAGCAAGCCACACCATCCGCATCATAACCAGGCGGCAAGGCGCAGGGCACTTTTGCGCGCGACAGATCGGAAGGCACACGGCCGGGCCGTGCATGCACCGGTAGCAGGACCCTGTGCCACGCTGCCGCAGTCGCGCGCACACGTGTTAGCGCTGCCGCACCTCTGTATGAGCATGCATATCTTGGCAGTGAGGTCGGGCTTGAACTCGGCGTCGCTGACGGCCAGGTAGTCGAGCAGCTCGCGGGTGAGGGTGCGGATGTTGGCCTCGTTCACTAGCGAGTACACCTGGGGTGCAGGGCAGGGTGGGTCACGTCACGTTCGCACACGCGATAGCGGCGAGCACTTGTCGCGGGTACGCACTACGCGCCCGGCGGTGGGTTCACAACGTGGGCCCCGGGTGGCTGGCCCCAGCGCCACAGGCACGGCGGCAGGCGGCAGCACCGTCCCGGCCCGCTCCGTGCACTCCGCCCCGGCCCTTGCGGCCGTCACCACCGGCCCCTGCCCTCACCAGCTCCAGCGCGCGGCGGCGGATGGACACGTCAGCGTCCTTGACGCACTCCACGATGGTGGTGCGGTGCCGCTGCACGGCCTGCAGTGCGGAGGGTGTGGGCCACCGGGAAGGAGTCAAGTCCAGCAGCTCGCGCCAAGCTGCGCGTCCCCGTGCCGGCCCCCGTCCTCCCCACGCGGCCACGCCAGCCGCCCTCTGCCATCCCTGCCGCCCCTTTGCCCAGTGACCCACCTGCGTGTCCACCTTTGTGCGCAGCCACCATGCCAAACACCGTGTCCAACGCCCATCCCTCCTGTCCCTGCCTGCCACCCACCTGCGTGTCCACGGCCACCACCTTGGCCAGCGTGTTGAGCGCCACGTAGCGGATGTTGTTGTCGCGGTTGGCCAGGAAGCGGCCCAGGATGTTGATGGCCAGCACGCGCAGGCCGCCGATGGACTCGATGCCCATGATGGTCTGTGACGGACAGGGCAGGCAGGAGGGAGGGGAAGGGAGGGACGGGGTGAGGAGGTGAACGGGTGCGGAGGTGAAGGGGTGTGGAGGGGAGAGAGCGGAGGTCATCGCGCAGTGGACACGGGCGTCCAGCGTGGTGGGTGCTGCGCAGGCCGCCAGAGGGCTGCACATCCACGATGGTCGCAGAGGGGAACGTTGAGTAGTCTAGGGCAGCGCTTGTTGGTGAAGAGCTTGGCCTGGCGGCGCTGCTGGCGTTGCGGGCCAGAGCAAGAGCCGCGGGTCGCGAGGTCGGCGCTGGCTAGGTGCTCGGATAGCTGGGGCGGCGGTCGCTCGCAGGGCCCGTGTCACACACCGCGCACCTGCACGCACTCGTACAGGATGGCGTTGCCGGCGTTGCGCGCCGACTCGATGTTGGATGCCACCTGAGCAGGGTACAGACGTTGGGCGGCAGCGCAGGCACCGAGGGCACAGCTGGGTCCTGCGTGCGCACAGCGTACCACCGGGTGGCGTGACCGAGGTAGGACCGCAGGGAGCGCGTGCGACATGCGTTGACGGATGCACGCCACAGCATGGCATAGCCGCACGATGCAAAGCGCCGTCCGCCCGCTGCCTCCCCTGCCCGCCTCTCCCCCAAGCACCTGCGCCAGGATGTCGCTCATGGCGTCGCTGGACTCGGCATGGCCGCGGCCCAGCAGCCGTAGCAGCCGCAGCAGCTTGACCTGCGGGGTGCCGGTAGGGGGCGGTGCAGGCGTGTTGGCACAGCAGGGAGCCCGCACGAGGACCGCAAGCCAGCAGCGCGCCGCACCCCGTGCGGGTGTGCGCTCCACCCCGTGAGCGTGTGCGCTCCCCCCCATTAGGGTGTGCGCTCCACCCCGTGCGGGTGTGCGCTCCACGCTACCGCCAGGGGCTGGGCTGAGCTGGGCTGCAAGCACGTGGGCTCCCGTGTTCCTGACGGCCGCGCCTTGGCCTCCACTCCCGCCTCCGCACCTGCAGGAACGGGTTGGTGATGCCCCCGATGTCGTGCTCGGGGCTGATGCCCGGCTGCAGCAGCGATTTAAGGATGCGGCACAGCGCCGGCACAAAGGGCCGGTACTTGTCCACGTAGCTAATGTCCAGCTCCAGGATCTGCAGGGGGCCGGGCGGGGTGGGTGGCGGAGCGGTTCAGGCACGCGTGGCTGCCACACGGCACTGCGTCCGCACGTTGCACACCGCTGCGGCACGGCATCAAGGGCATCAGGTGCATATGGGTGCACTGGGTGCGTCAGACCGGTCTTAGATAACGTAGCTACAATCAAAGGTCGGGGATCTGAAGGTGCCAGCACTGGCGATGGCGTGCTTGAGGCGCGTGGCATTGGCGCACGCTAGGAGGAACGGGCAGTGAGCCAGACTGCATGCGGCGCCGACAGCGCGGTGCTCGGTGCTAGTGAGGGTGCGAAGCCTTGTGCAAGCCCCACCCCCACTTCTTTGCATACGCGTCCATGAGGCGTGTGGGCGCATGCGGCGGCCCCCGCCTCGCCGCAGCCACCCCCGCCTAGCCCCCCTGCGGTCCCCACCCCCGCCATCGCGGCTTTCCGCCTGCGTGAACAACACACGCCGCTCTGCGCCCGCACACCCGCCACCCCCTCACACAGACACCCGTGCGCCCACCTGCAGCATGAGCGTGACCCCCGACAGCATGACCGCCTGGTTGCGGTCGTTGAGCACCTCGGCGGCCTTGTCCACGAACTGCTCCAGCAGGTCGGGCACCTTCTTGACCACCCTGTTCGGGCGGGAGGAAGGGTGTGCAGGCGGGAGGCACGCAGAGAGAGGTGAGGGGATGCCCGTGCGACGGTGCGACGCGCGTGCGGCGGGAAGCCGCGATGTAAGGTTTTATCCTGGGCGGGGGTGGGCAGCACGGGCATGGCGGCCTGGGTGTGCACGGTGGCACCAGGGGCGGCGTGAGCAGTGCCCAAGCCCCTGCCCCCGGTGTGCATGTGCGGTGCGGAGGCCAGCAGAGCTGGGCTCGGCCCCAGTGCTACCGCAGGTGCAGGAGCAGATGAAACCCGGTCCGGCTGGGGCGGGCGCGCTGTGCTGTGTCCCAAGGCGTTGCGGCTGGCACACGCCCACTGCGCGCCAGCCCGCAGGCGCTCCAGGCCGCTGCGCGCTGCAAGGTTGCAGGCCGGCCCAGCTATGCGGCTCCACCTGGGATGGCTACGGGCTTGCTGTGCACGGCTGCTGGCGCACGGGACGGCCCGCCTCGCGCACACAGGACCCGTAGCTGTGCACTGCACCAGCGAGCCGCGGAGCGCACGACGCAGCCCGACTCAGGCGGCGGGGCTGCCTGCACGTGCCTGATGGCGCACAGGGCGGCCTTTTTGCGGATGTAGGGGTGCGGACAGTCCATCAGCTTCTCCACATCGGGCGCCAGGTCCCGCGCCATCTCTGCGAGGAGGGATGGCGGAGGAGGGGGAGGAGGGGAGCAGCGTGCTGTGTGACGGGGTGTGGGCGACGAGGGTGACAACGAGGCGGGCAACCGGGGCCCGGCGGCAGGGTCGGCTGTTGCGCGTGAGCGGAGGGAGAGCCGCCCATAACTGCCTTGGGTGACGATGGCTGGGGCTGGGGGCGCGCCGGCAGGGCGCACCCGCGGAGCAGATGTTGCCAAGCGCAACAAGGGCCAGGCCGTTGATGTACATGTTTTTTGTGTTGTTGAGGTCCATCTTAACCGAGTTGGTCACGAGCATGAGCACCTCCTGGCGCTCGTCGAGCAAGATCATGAGCCCCAGGTAGCCCATGCGCTGCGGGGGTGGCCGAGCAGCAATCCGGCAGCCGTGTCAGGCACGTACCCGCAGCAGCCGGTCAACGCAGGGCGGGCCCCGATGCCAGGGCCACCCCTCCAGGTCCTGCAAGCTCTGACCTTCTCGGGAAAGCCCGCGCCCGCGATGAGCTTCAGGGTCTCCATCTGACCGAAGTGGGTGGCGTAGCCCAGCATGTGAATGTACATGAGCTTCGCGACATTTCGGTGCCGAAATGACTGGTCCTGGTCCCTGAAGGCCTCGCGCAGGGCTGCACTCTCCTTGGCAATGACCTCGCGCTCCTCCGCCGCTGTCTTGCAAGCGCGGACCAACTTAATCAGGTCGCGTAGCCTGATCGACATGGTGCCCTATGCTTAAGGTGCTGAGCAACAGGCGCGAGGTCAGAGATGAATTGCTTCCATGCCTTCCTTTAAGCAAGGACAGCTGTTGTGCTTGGTACTCCTCAACAATACTATAGCGAGGCGTGCTAGCGTGCAGCTTGAGGTCTAGCTTCGCGTGACGTGCTGCAGGCCGAAGGGGCGCTGTCCCCCTCAAATGCCGATGCCGTCTCCAGGGTTAAGTTGAACCCCGACGCCACCTCGCTTGCATACATCAATACGGAGCACTGTGACGACCGCTAGCATAGACGCTGCACTCCCGACACAACGCCCAAACCGGCACGTTCCGCCGAGACAACACATTATATCAAGGTCGTTACGCACAGCACAGTGCTACTCCATGACGCAGCAAGGAGCAATGCCATCCTTCACGTAGCAGCGATCGCCGTTCCCCGCGTGTCCTGAACGCGTTAGACGCATGGCGCGAGCATCCGCTCTACCCACGTGCTCCACCCAGCCCCGCCCAACTTCCCGCGGCAGCCCAATCATGCAGCCTTCGACCTCAGCCATATCCCGGCTTATGCCGTTTGCATCTCACATCGCTACGGTCAGCGGCCGGGCCGGGCCCCAGCGGCATGCCTTGGCGTCCACCGCCGCCGCACTGCCCGACAGCTCGGCGGCCTCCAGCTCCGGCGCCCCGGGCTGGACGCTCTCCCTGGAGCGCGGCATCGGCAAGGCCTACGGAGCCGAGGCCGAGCTCCAGGCGACGGCCGCGTTCGCGGCAGAGGTCTTCCCCGACCTGCCCATCGCCACGACATGGCAGAACCTGGGCAAAGCGCTAACCGGGTGAGTGCAAGCCCTGCGCACACCTTCGTCGCTGACGTGTGGCTGCGAGGCGCGGGTAGCCTCACCGCCGCCGCACTTCGCAACCACGAGACGCTGGGCACGCGCCGGCGGTGCACGGCCTAGGGGTGGTGCCACGTTGCCGGCTGGTCTTGTCAACAGCTGCCGCCCTCGATGATCCGGCAGCTCGCTGCGTGCGTCCGCCACCGCCGACCCGGCGCCTCCCTTCACGCACTACGCCACCCGTGTGGGCGCCACCAAGGTCACCACCGTGGCCGCCAACCTGCGCAGCGCGTACGACATCGAGCGCCGCATCGCACAGGTGCGCCTCGCGGCGCCGTACGGCACTGCGCTTCCGTACGGCACACATGGCCGCTGCTCCTGTGTCCCGGCTGGTCACCCCGCGGCGTCGACGCACGCGGCCTGCTGCCAACCCGTTTGGCTGACCCGGGCTGTGCAATCCCACGTGCTGTGTGTGGCCCCGCAGGCGGCCGGCGACGCCGCCGAGGCCTCTGGCGGGCAGCGCGCCACCGCGCTGCTGTGCGTGTCGGGCTCCCACCCCGTCCGCTCGCTGCCGCTGGTGCCGAGGTGGGCGGCCACGTGCCGTGGGGCGAGCTCACGGGGGATACGAACGGCCGGCCGGGCGTGAGCCCAGCCGTGGCACGTGTGCCTGGAGTCCCGGACCGCGCCCGGTTGCATATGCCCTGCTGCGCCACGTCCAGCGCGCCGGTGCCGTACGGCCTCCCACCCCGACACGCCCGACCTGCTCCGTCCTGGCTGCCCGCCTCCCTCGCTCACCCACCACGGCGCCGCAGCCTGCTGCGCAGCTCGCTGGACACGCTGCAGCTGGCGGACCGCATGCGCCGCAGCGGCCACATCCCGCTCTCCACGCAGCTGTGGGTGGTGGCCAACCCCAACACCGAGCGCGGCGCGGGGCTGCTGGAGCGCAAGGTGGGGCCCGGTGGGCTCGGGAGGTAACCCGACGGCCGCGGCGCGCTGTGAGCGAGGGCGCGTTGGCGGGGGCCCATGCCGCCAACAAGGCTCCTGTCCAATCCGCACATCCGCGGCCTCGGTTGATGTGATGCGGACAGCGCCGAGGCGGGAGGCGCCGCCGAGCGAGCGCTGCCGTACCCACGGTCGCACCCACGCACGTGCGCTACCCGGTGTGGTCGCAGGCCGAGCTAGGCGCCAGCGCAGTGCTGACGCAGCCTCCTCTGGACTGGGCCGCATACTGCGCCTGGCTGCAAGACGCCCAGAGCCGCGGCCTGCTGCGGCCTGCATCGCCGGCGGCAGCAGCTGCTGCTCCTGCCGGCGGGGCGGCTGCGCCAGCGGGGACAGAGGCAGGCGCTGGGCCGCTGCGGCTGCTGGTGGGGCACCCGGTGGCGTCGTCGGCGGCCAACCTGTCGTTCTGGCTGGCGCTCAGCGGCTGCAGTGGCTCGGCGGCGGCGCGGGAGCTGGTGGCGGCGGCGGCGGCGGCCGAGGCGCAGGGCAAGGCGGCGGCGGCGGAGCACTTCGCGCGCTACAACCGGCAGCTGGTGCAGCAGGTGGGACCGCTGGTCGGTTGGCTCAGTTGGCTGCGGGCAGGGTCTGGGAGCTCGAGACAAGCCACAGTGGGGGCTGTCGGGTTTTCGCGGTTGGCGGGAGGGCTGCGGCGCAGTGCGATGCAAGCGGGCGCGACGGTACTACCGTACGCGTAGCGGTCCTCCTGCTGCGGTGCCCTCAGCCGGTCCATTGCGTTGGGTGTTTGTTCTGTAGGTTCAAGTAACACGCCCCGTTGTGTGTTGGGGAAGCAGGGTGCTAACCGCGGCGCGCTGCTGCTGCTGCTGCCCCCTGCAGCTGCTGGCTGCCGGCGGGCTGGCGGGGCTGCACCTCATGCCCATCACCAAGGCGGGCAAGGCGACGCTGGCGGCCATGCTGGCGGACGGCTCGCTGCCGCGCTCAGCCGGCCCGCACGCGTGAGGGCGCCTTGAGTCCTAGGGCGTCGTGGTGATGCTGCTGTACAGTACGACGGCGTGGCGTGTTTAGGACTGCTGGATGGATCGGCGGCGGGCTGCGAGGGCAACAGATCCATGCCTGTGGCAGGGCCGCTGGAGCTGGCGGAGGCTGCCTACCTCATTGCCGGTACAGGTTCTTGACTTTGTCTGTTTCTACCTGCTAGTGGCTCGTGTGGCCTGCGGTGGCGGAGGCGCGGGGTTGCTGTGGCATGTGAGCATCGCGGCGCCGTGGGCCCCTGCCTGGGCAGGAGAGCGTGCTCGGGATGGAGTGTATCGAGGCAGGTCGGGGAGCAAGCCGGTTGCACGCGACGGACGTTGGCGGCGGCGGACCGCTGATGCGGCGGCGGCGAGGCGACGGCGCCCTCAGGACGATGCCAAAGCGTGAGTCCGACGGCTTTGAATGGTGCAGCTTAGTATTAGCGCTTAGCGGTGCTGTATATGATGCTGGCGTACAACGGCGCTGCTTGCCTGGAGCCCGGGACGATGCGAGCCTAGCGCCCTGAGCAGGGCCGATCGAGGGGAGGCAGACTGCCGTGTGAAGGGCGCGCTCCTAGAGAGCTCGAGGGTACGGGCGGGCAAGGCGGGTCGTATCGGATACGATGCATGTAAAGTAGGGGGCTAGATGTGGGGCCGGGGAGCTGGCAACGGCGGCTGGCACGACCCCCCTTGACATGTTGCCACCAGGCGTATCGTGTCTCCCCCGCACCAGGTAGGAGGGCGTCATTGACGCAGCGGGCGTTGTGCTTCAGCGCCTCGGCAGTGCCGACCGCAAGTGCCTCGGTACCACATCCTCAGTACTCCGTTAGTAGCACAACCTCAACACAACCAAGACAACTGGGCGAGACTTGGGCCGGGCGAGGCACTCGTATCCTCACCCCGGCTGGTGCGGCAGGCTTCACCCCCCCCCAGGGGAGTTGCAAGGTGCTGCCCAAGGGCTTGATGCCAAGCGCTGAAGCTTGCGTCGGGACGCAACTGGCCTTGTCCAACAGCATCGGGCGGAACAGGGCGAGGCGCTGCAAACCTAAGGTGATTGCACCGAGAGGCACAGGGCCTGGCCCACAAGCCCGCGCACGCGACCTCCGAGGGCGTCAATTTGTCCGGCGTCAGCAACGCGAGAGAGCTCTAGTAGCTGCTGAGCGCGGACGGGGACGCGTCAACAGCCAACAGGAGCGGGCGAGGAGGGCTTGGCATGCACGAAACACACACGCGTGCCGTGCAACCAACCGAGCCTAATGCACCCTTAAACCTTCCGTCACCCCTAGTCCGACCGTACAGCTTGCTCACCTATGCCATGAACTGCCCCGCCGCAAGCGTACTGTGCAACTCTGACATCGCGAGCATCGTGCTCGTTTACCTCGATAGCGTCGCTCGCAAGGCACTCAGGCAGGTTTGCAAGCGCCTAGCGAGTGTTGTAGACAGTCGCTGGCGGAAGCTTGGTGCCCCATATGCGCCGGATGCGGAGCAGCTCGCTCAGCAAGTTCGGAGCCTCGCGGCTCGCGGCTGCAGGCCCAACGAGCTGCAGCTGGATGTTGGCTTGGAGGCTGTGTGAGTCGTGTCGGGGTTTTGCCGTGCCGCACGACCCCTATCCGGTTTCCCGCCAACTTCACATGCTCACAGCCTCGCGCTTCCGTACCGTGGCGCCCCCTCGCCTGCCAGGGCCGCTGTGCTACGAGCGTTCGCCGACACCGGCGCAGGCCTGCAAGTCTGCTTCCTCGTGATGCAAACCGAAGCGCTCAACCCCGTGATTGCGGCCAGCATCGCCGCTGCCCTCCCGCACCTCGCCCACCTCCGCTGCATCACGCACGACGCACACGATGCGTCCGCCTACGAGCCCGCTGCCCACGGACTCGCTGATCTGCTTCTAGGCGGCGGCACCAACGGGGCAGCACCGCTGGCGAGGCTGACAGCGCTCACGCTAAATTGGCCGCAACGCGACGACGGCCCGCAGCCAGCGCCCCTGCCTGTGCGGCTCGCTGGCGCCCTAGCCACCACGCCACGCCTGCGCTCGCTGGCCCTTAACCACGAGCTAAGCTGCCCCGAGGCCGCCGCCCAGGTCGCGGCGCTCACGCAGCTGCGGAACTTGGAGCTCTCGGGCATCGTCACGGCCCAACACCTGCCCGCGGCGCTCCACCAGCTCACAGGCCTGACGTCGCTGCGCATCCAACACCACCGCGAGGACCCCCGCTCCTTCTCGGACCTGCTAGAGCCGGCACTCTTCGCAGCCATGCCCAACCTTGCCAGCCTGCACCTGCCGCTTACTGACCTCTGTGCCTGCGGCTTGGCAGCGCTGACCTCTCTCACGGACCTTGCGGCACGCACGCTCCGCAACCAAGAACCGCTGGACGGCGCCGTGGGCGCCGCCGCAGCGCTGCCGCTGCCGCCACGGCTGGTGCGGCTAGTCCTATACGCTAGAGCGCACGACGTCTCACCGCTCGCGGGCGTCGAGATGCCGGCGAGCCTGGCGGCCATCGTGCTGCGCTACCCGGATAACGCCAACTTCGAGCTGCTGCTGCACGAGGACGAGAACATGGACTACGAAACCGGTGAGCTGTTCCCGGCTAGCGAGGCGGAGCTGCAGAAGGCGGCGGCGCTGCTGGCGTCCGCCGAGTCGCCCCCAACGCACCTACGTATCTGTGCCGAGGGGCCGCCTGCGGTGCCGGCGCCGGGCGCCGGCAGCCACGCGGCGTGGCTGTCCGCGCTGGCGCCGCTGCGACTGACTGAGCTGGACTTGTGCGGCATCGTGCTGCGCCATGCGGACGTGGCGGCCATCGCGCAGCACCTGACGAGCCTGGAGGTGCGTTGGTTGGCTGCCGGCCTGCTGCCGCCCCGGCTCTGGCCCCGGGGGCCAGGCCATTGGCCCTCGCTGGGGTAGGCCGTGCAGCAGAGGGGCTCCCGCCCGCCAGCCCTGCGGTCTGCCCTCTCAGCTTGCACTCGGTCCTCTCTGAACCCATCTGAGGCCTTCGCACACACCCCCCGCCTCCCTGACACGCCTGCCTTCGCACCCACCCACGCCCTGCAGACCCTGGAGCTTTCCACCCGGTGGCCCCGCGCCGTGTCGGCCGTGCCGGCCTCCTCCCTGCAGCTCCTCGCCGGGCTGGCGCGCCTTCGCCTCCTGGTCCTCCACATCGCCACCACCTACTGCGGCGCCGACACCGCCTGCGCCTTCCGGCGCGGCCAGCTGCAGGCAGGGCTGTGTGCCCTGTTCGTGTTCGGCGGCTACCGCGGCCGCGTGCAGCTGCGAGTCGGGGAGGCGGAGGCGGCGCCGCACAGGAGGGCGCAGCGGCTGGCCGCTTGCGTAAACAGCGACCTGAGGCAGGCGGGCGTGGAGGGGCTGGACGGGCTGGCGGTGGAGGTGGCGACGGCTGCTGCGGGCACTGCCGAGTAGCGGGGCATAGTGTTGCGCTTGCCCAAGCGGCCTGCGCCGACGCGGCGAGGGCGGCGTTGGTGTAGCGATACGGCGCTGCCATGGCTGCGCAGCAGGGCTCGCGCGTGATTGTTAACGAACACAGCTGTAATGCAGCTTGCAACGTGCGGTGTGCGGCTAGCAGGGTGGTTAGTATGCAGCTGTTCGTGTTTCTTAGGGACATGACGTCTGTGTGATGCATGGCTCCTGCCGTGTAGGCGCTGAGCTTACGGACACGAGGTGCACTGGAGACGCCATTTGCGCTGTGTACAGTATGTGGGCAGCCAAGAGGCCAACTACGCATCGCTGTTTGCTGATGGTCGGTCTAGTGTCATGCGTGGCGGTGGGTACGTGGGTTGGCTGAAATCGCAAGGATCGGGCTGAAGTCGTCTACATGCGCTGTTGCTGGTACCGACCGATGTGTCCTAGGACAGGCCTGTACCATGCGCTTCTGCCGGGTTTGGCCGGATTTGGATGGGGAGTGGGGCTGAAACCGCTATTTGCTGGCGTTGTATCGCGAACGTGACGCGTGCACCGCGCGGCACGCGAGGCGGGGAACGGTGAGGAGCAGGAGGACTCCTGGAGGATTGCCGTTTCGCGACGTGGTAGGGCTGATTACCGAAGTCAGGACTACTCACCTGCGGACTGACGTCATGTTGCGTGCCACAGTGTTCTGGCTTGATTGTTAGGGTTACTTCCATGTTGTGGGCTTTTGCGCTGGCAGGCACAAGGGCATGGTTGGCTGCGGGGGAACGGGAGAAGGCGACGGAAGGCGCTGGCGGGTACGGGAGGGTATTGCACGTGTGACGAAGGACTGGTGTGAACACGTCCGCAGCTCGGCAATACCACAGCCATCACGTTGCCTGATAATGGCTCGGCCGCGCCGGCTGAGGATGCACAGTTCGCAGCTCCTGCTCGCCTCAGCATTTGTGCTTTCGCTACTTGCACTACTTTCATGGCATCCTGGCAATGCGATACACGCTGTGCATAGCCTCTTAGGCAGGCGAGAGCTAGCGGGCAAAATCAGCGAGCAAGCACATGCTTCTGCCGACGCAGAGGACCTTTTAAGCCGAATGCTGCATACGGCAGCGACCGACACCTCGCAGATGCAGCAAAATCCCCTCCAAAATAGCCGCGCGGCAGGTGGCGACACAGCGCACTCGGTGCTCTCACAGAAGCTCAGCATGCTCGTGGGCAAGTACGAGGTGCGCCGTGACGTTTGACTTGCAAGCTGCTGGCAGTGTGCTAAATGATGGCCTGGCTGTGAGCCTGTGGGGAATGGCAGCCCCGAGCGGCGGGGTGCGACAACAAGCGCCGGGTTTGGCGTCACTCCACGTACCCGCACGCCGCCTGGCGCAGCCACATGCGAATCCGCAACCCCACAGCCTGCCTATGCCAAACAAACCACGTCCTGTGCCGCCGCTCACAGACGATCGGCGACAACATAGAAACGGTGTGGCAGGTGCCGCCGCCGGGAACGCCCTGCAAGGCCGTCCTCTTCATCGCGCACGGATGCAACCACGGGGCCATCGACTGGTGGCCAGCGGGCGACGGCTGCCCCAAGTGCTTAGGTGCGGCCGCCTGCGGGGCGCAGCCCCATGTGGGCCACAGGCGCCTCCTCCGTGAGGGGTGCAGCCCCATGGGGGCCACAGGCGCCTCCCCCGTGTGGAGCGCAGCCCGGTGCTCCGAGGCGCAGCCCGAGGCGGAGACGCGGGGCTGGGCTCTGCAGCCCTCCGCATGGCGCAAGGCCGGGAGCCGGGGCGCAAGGAGGCCGAGCCCGCCGGTAATGCGGGTCATCGCCGCCCGACCCGGTGCCGCGCTCCCGGCTCACCCCTGCCTGCGGCTCGCCCAGGCCTGCCCGAGGAGATGAACGTCACGATGCACTCGCTGCTGCGGGGGTACGCGGTGGTGGCGGTGTCGTCGGTGGCGCGCCAGGGCTCCAGGTAGGCGCGGCGGGGCTTGGGGTGGGGTGACGGCGGGAGCCGCGGACACGGTACGTGTCGGCACGCGATGGCGGCGGTGTCTTGCACAGCGCGCCTGGATTCCAGCTGGCGCGTGGGAGGAGGTGTTGGCGGGCGGGTGGGGCGCAGGGTGGTTGGGGCTGCTGTCGGCCGCGTCGGAGCGAGCAAGCTGGCACCCCAGGGGGCGCAGCCTAGCAGTGGTGCGCGACAACTGGCTGGAGGGAGGGGCGCAACTGGGGCGCCGAGCGGACCTCAGCCCGGGCCCTCGCGCCAACGCGCTCTGTCGTACACCGTACGTACGGCGCCCGCCGTACGCTGTGTGTGCAGGTGCTGGCAGAGCCAGTTCGGTGGCGGCGAGATGGGCGACTATGCAGCAGGCAATGACGGCGTCGACTGGCTGAGGGTGGGCGGGGCGGGGGCTGGAAGCAGCGGGGTGCAAGCAGTGGGAATGCGTAGCGCAAGTGCGGCACTGGTGCGTTGGCTGGCTGGGGGCTGGCTGGGGGCTTGGACACGTGGGACCCCTGCTGCAGCATGCACTGCCTGCTGCGGCAGGTGCGCCGCGGGTGGCGGGTGGTCGTTGGATGTCGCGCGCCCAACAAGGGTCGCCGCTGTCCCCTCTGGGCGGCATGAGTGCGGCCTTCAGCGGATGCCGGTGCAGCGCTTTGCCTGTAGCAGCCAGGCTGTCCGGACATAGCCAGCGACCATGCGTCCGCTCGTGTGCTGTGCCGCCGCCAGGCCCGCGCCGCCTCCTTCCCCCGGTGCCTTGTGCGTGCCTCCACGCGCTGCCCTCGGGTCCGCATGCCCCGGCCCCTGCACCAAACCCCCGGCCCGCCCACCCACCCACTCCCTGCCTTGGGCAGGTGAAGCGGGCGCTGGACACGGTGCTGCCCCGCGAGCGCCTAGACAAGCTGCCGCTGTACGGTGCGTGGGGTTGCCCGTGCCCCTACATGCTACTTAACGCTACGACACCAGTATATGGACTACACTTGTACTCGATCGTTCCCAAAGTGTATGGCAATTCGTAGATGTGAGCGGCTAGGCGTTCGTGTCGGCCCTGGTGGCGCTGCTGGAGTTGCCATTTGTTGTGCGGCTGTGCCGGGCCGCCACCAACCCGCTAGGGTCCCTCGCAGCGCCCCTTCCGCCCCCTGCCCCTCCGTGCCGGACTCACTCCCGCGGCCGTGGGCGGCTCCTCGGGCGGCGCTTTCGTGCCTCCCCATACCGTGGCCCCTTAAACCCAACCTTTCCCCTCGCCTCCCTCCCGCAGCCATGGGCGGCTCCTCGGGCGGCGCCTTCGTGCTGGGTCTGCCCGAGCTCATGCCCGGCGCCCTCAGCGGCGTAGGCGTGCAGATCATGGGCGGGCCGCCGGGTATCTTCGGCGAAGTCAAGTGAGCCGCTGCCGGGGCTTCAGCCAGGGGCCCGCCAGCAGCCCGCTGCGGCGCCGCGCACCTTCACATTCTTTCCCCCCTCCTGCACCTCCTCCTTACCTTGGCTCAGCCCCTAGCGTCGCCGCCGCCTCGCTGGCCCCTGCCAAGCCGCGTTCTCCTCAGGCAGCCTGCCGGCCTGCCACCACGGCAAACCCTGGCCCCCAATGCCCCGCAACGCCCCCGTGTCCCCCGCTTCCCAACCTCCCAAACCAACCCCGTTTGCCGCAGGAAGAACACGGGCCGGCCCTTCCCGCCCACCATTTTCATGCACATGCCCCGCGACAGCCACCTTGGCGCTCTGGTGGCCATGAACTTGGCGGAGGCGCGGAATGAGGTGGGCAGGGCGCAGGGCTGACAACCCCACGGGGAGACGAGGGGCGGGCAGAGCACCCAGACAGCGCGCGGTCGGGCCGCGGAGCTCGTGGGCTCAGGCTTGGCCTGGAGGGGCCGGGGCACGGCCCCGGGGTCGAACGTTTCGATCGCTAGCTCTGGTCGCAGGCGGCCGTGGCCCACGACCCTGCACCCGCCTGCAGCACCGTGCCTGGTCCCGCGTGGTCGACATGCGGGCGCACGAGATCCGGCTGCAAGTCCGGCCCCCTCCCGTCAGCCCAGTCCCCGTGTCTGCCTCGCCTCGGTGTGCCGCAGGGCGTGCGCGTGCACGAGATCCGGGTGCACCCGCAGCCGCTTACGCCGCTCTACCTGGCGCAGCGCTGCCCGCCCGAGGTGGACGAGACCACCAGCAGGGCCGTGTACGAGGCGCTGCGGTGGGTGGTCGGTGCGCGGCGGCATGGGCGCCGTACCGTAGGGATCCGTACAGCGCACGTGCACGAGGCGCGCCGGTGGGGCCCTGCGCGGGCTGTGGTGACGATGCTGTGGTCGAGGTGGTCGGTGTGTGGGCCATCCCCCGTCGCATCGTACACGCCGTGGTGTGTTGGCTGCGGTGGTGCGCCCGTGTCGTACGCATGCCACGGCAGCCCTCAACAGCCTGACTGGCCACGTAGCTGGGGTGCTGCACAAGAGCGGCCGGCCCGGCTGATGCCCGACTGGTGCGACTGCGGTTCTTCATACTGCAGTTTATGTGACAGCGAACTGCGGGTGCGCTGCCCTGGCTGGCTGCCGGGGCCGTCCAGGACCCCGGCGCAGCAGGGCAGGCAGCCGTCCGCCGAAGTGACTGGTCAGCAGAGGCGTCCTCAGCGCCAGGTCCACACCCGCGCCTTGCTGCGCGCCCGCGTCGTCCCGCGCCTGCGCCAGCATGGGTCCCGCACCACGCCGCCGCCCGCCGGGCCCGCGCCACCGGCCCGCGCCGCCCTGCAGTGGCAGCGTGCTGGGCCCTCGGCGCAGCCCCGACCCGGGCCGCGCCGCGCAGGGGACCAAACTCACAGTGTGCGAGGCGTAGCGGGAGTTTGGCCCCGCACACTGTGCCTAAAGGGCTTGAGCCAGCGCGCTCAATGCACTATGTATGACACGCTTTCAAGTGCACTTCCTGCCGCCTCCCCCACTCCTGGCCCCTCCGCGCAGCAAGGCGGACTACATGGATGCCAGGGGCTACCTGGCGCACAACCCGCGCGGCCTGCCCGACTGGCGGCAGCTGCTGCACCACGCGGGGCTGCCCGGCCTCGACAAGTTGCGCCTAGCGCCTGAGGTAGGTGGGATGAGAGGCCGTGAGGCCGCGGCGACAGGCGGCCTGCGGTGGTCGCTTTCGTGCATGGCGGCCCCGCTGCGGACGGCGCGGCCCTAGCTAGGGACAGGGCCACGGCGGCACCCCTAGCTTGGGTCAGGGCCACGGCGGCACCCCTAGCTAGGGACAGGGCCACGGCACCCCTAGCTCGGATCAGGGCCACGGCAGGGCCACGGCGGCATCCCTAGCTAGGGACAGGGCCACGGCGGCATCCCTAGCTAGGGACAGGGCCACGGCGGCATCCCTAGCTAGGGACAGGGCCACGGTGGCGCCCCTAGCTAGGGACAGGGCCACGGCACCCCTAGCTCGGATCAGGGCCACGGCAGGGCCACGGCGGCATCCCTAGCTAGGGACAGGGCCACGGCGGCATCCCTAGCTAGGGACAGGGCCACGGTGGCATCCCTAGCTAGGGACAGGGCCACGGCGGCATCCCTAGCTAGGGACAGGGCCACGGCGGCATCCC
>BDDC01001140.1:7357-32621 GCA_001662425.1 Chlamydomonas sphaeroides
TCCATATCCTGAGGGCGAGGCGAGGGCGGCGGCCGACTCCGGATGAGCACGCGGCGCGTGCAGACGGAGCGCGCCGCGCACGCAGGCCGCGTGCTCTTCTCGCAAACACACAGCAGCAGCCGGAGCAGCCGCAGCAGCATCGATATCACTACCGTTTAACCCCGTGTTCCCATGCACGTCGGCAACAACGTCGCTGCCTGGCCGCAGCCGCCCACCTGCACGTCCTCCAGCGCATCCAGCCGCAGCAGCTCCTCTGTGAAGGCCGGCCCGCGCTGCCGCATCGCGTCCCGCAGCGGCACGCCCTCCCACGCGTAGCCGTGCAGCGCCGCCGCGCCCTTGAGCAGCGAGCCCGCGGAGCCGGCGGCCGACAGCAGGTAGGCGAGGCGGGGGATGACGAAGCCGGAGCGGTACGAGGTGGCGAAGAAGGCCGACTGCGGGATGTTGGTAAGGGGTTGCGTGGGCAGGCGGCGGGGCAGGGGGCCGCGGTCAGCGCGGGCTGGGCGGTCCGCGGCACACGGCACAGCTGGGTGGGGGGTGGGGCGGAGGGCGGCCACATCAGCACCCCAGCTGCAGCCGGTGCGGCGCGGCGAGCCTCGGAGCCTGCCAGCCTGCCGGCCGCGCACCTGCACCACGGCCTGCAGCGCCGCGTTGGCCCACGGCTCCAGCAGCAGCTTGATGCGGAAGACGCGCAGGTTGGGCGCCAGGCTGAAGGTGCCGGGCCGGCCGCCGCAGCACATGGTCGCGGTGCCGCGGATGCAGGCGTTGAAGGCCTGCGGGGGAGGAATGGGAGGGGCAGGGACGGGACGGGGCGGGCAGAGTCGTGTGCGGCTGAGGGTGTGGGGCGAGGCAGAGGCGGTGGGCCGCCCGGACGACGGCTGCTGCCGTGTGTGGTGTGGGCCACACAGCGCGCGGGCGCGCGGGGCCAGGGGGCGTCGGCCACAAACGCCCAGCGCCAGACCTCGCCACATGCCATGCAGCCACAGCCGCGCAGCTGCAGCCACAGCCCAACCCGGGACACACCCAACACACGCACAAGCCGCCGCCCGTACCTCGGGCGAGCCCGCCAGGAAGCCCAGCGCCACGGTGGCCACGTCCCAGGCCAGCTCGTACACAAAGCCCAGCGGGAAGGTGAGCGCGGCGGCCAGCACCGCGGCGCGGCGGGAGAGGCCCCACGCCACGCGCAGGCGGATGGCCCAGCTGATGGCCAGGAAGGCCTGGGGCAGAGGGCAGAGGGCAGAGGGCAGAGGGCAGAGGGCAGAGGGCAGAGGGCAGAGGGCAGAGGGCAGAGGGCAGGAGGCAAAGGGTTGAGCGGCGGTGTGCCAGGGCGTCGGCGCGGTTGCGGACCAATGCCAACGACGAAGCGGGGGACGTCCTCTTGCCGGCCACGGCTGTGTGCGGCCCCGCAGCGCGGCCCTCCCGCTCGCGGCCTCACCGCCAGGATGCAGCCGACCACGATCTGCGGCGCCGGCGCCACATCGCCGCTGACGTAGGCTGCGATGAAGTAGGCGTCGCTGCCGATGCTGAACAGGTAGATGGCGGCGCCCAGGCGGGGGCCCACCACCCGCCACACGACCGAGCAACGCCGGACAAACGTTTCAAACAGCGGCCGCCGCGGCCGGGCCGCCGCGGCCGCCTTCTTGGCGGCTCGTGCCGCGGCCTTGTCGGGCTTTTCGGGCGCGGCCACCGCCGTCAGCGTCGGCTCTGGCGGCGGCGCCGGCACCTCGCCGCCGTCGGTGGTGCTGCGACGGGAGCGGTCCCAGGCGCTGCGCCGCGAGCCGGCGCCGCCGGCTGAGTACACGTTATCCTGCCGTACGGATCTCGTGGAGTGGGATCTCCGCACCATGGACGCCTCGCGGAACCCGATTGCCGAGTCGGCGCCATCATCGGTGTCGGCAGCGGAGCCGTCGGAGCCGTAGCCGCCGCCAATGCTGCCGCCGGCGCTGCTCGGCCGGCGGCTGGCGGCGGCCGCGGCGGCGGCGTTGGCCGCTGCCGCGGCGGCGACGGCCGGCGGCAGCTTGGGCTGAGGCGTCGGCAGTGCCGCCGGCGGCGGCTCTGCCAGTGACGCAGCGAAGGCGGCAGCAGCGGCCGACGGCGGCGTCGACGGCGGCGGCGCGGGCGAGGCGGACGCTGACCCCGGCCGAGGCGGCCGAGGCGGGCGGCCGTCGCGCGCCGCCGCCGAGGCCGTCCGCGACGGCGCCGCCGCCACCGCTGCCGCTGGCGGCCCTGGGAGCGTAAGCTCCTCCGCCGAACCGACAGTCCCGGCACTGCTCCGCGCCGCCAGGTTACCCCGGTTGCCGCTGCCGGGGCGCCCGCCGGCGGAGGTGCGGTCGGCGCCGTCGGCGGCCGGCCGCGTGTCCGCGTCGGCGGGAATACCCGCCGCCGTCGGCCCCTGGTCGCCTTCGTCCTCCTCGTCGCCCTCGGCGATCGCCGGCGGCACGGACGCAGCGGCGCCGGCGGCGCCGGCGGCGCCGGCGGCGCCGGCGGCGCCCATGCCGCCGCTGAGGCTGATGCGCGCTCCGCCATCGTCCGAGGGCCGCTCGCGCTTGCTTGACATTCGCGTAAGCGCCGCGTCGGCATCATCGCCCGCGCGTAGGCGCTTGCTCGAGTAGCGAGCCACTAGCGGCGGCCGCTCTGGCGGCGCCTCCGCCTCCGCCCGCGGTGCCTCCGCGGCCGGCGGTGGCGCCTTCGCCCGCTGCGCATCCGCGGCGGGCGGCGGTGCCCTGGACGGCGACGCCTCCCGTGAGCTGGCCGGCGAGCTGGACTGTGAGCTGCCACGCAAATGAGACGCCGACGGCGCCGCCGACGTCACGACTGACGTCCTACCCTCCGCGCCGCCGGCGGCCTTCTGCTTCTTCTTCTTCTTGCCCTTCTTTTTGCTGTCGGCGCCGGCCTCGCACTCGGTTGTGGCGCCGCCGTCGGCACCGCTCTTTTTCCCCTTCTTCTTTTTCTTCTTGCCCTTGACAACGACGCCGGCCTCCGCCTCCGTCAGAGCCTCGCCATCGGTCTCGGCGCCGCCATCGGCTCCGGCTTTGGCTTTCTTGCTCTTGCTCTTGCCCTTCTTTGGCTTGGGCGCCGCCGCCGCCGCCGCTGCCTCCTCCGGCTCCGGCACCGGCGACGGCGTGCTGCGGCCCAGCGGCGACGGCGCCGAGAGCGATGGTCCCGGCCCCGGGCCGGTGGCGCCGCTGCCGGCGCGCGATGGCATGCCGGTGGTGCCGCTCGAGACCTGCTGCTGCAGCTCTAGCGGCAGGTCAGACATGTTGGTCGTTGACTGCCGTTGGCCGAAGATTCCAGACAGCGGCCCCGCTATCCCCGGCGGCGCCGGCGACGCGCCGCCCCACTGCCGGGCCCGCGGCGCCTGCTCCGCCGTCGGCGTCTCAGACGCGGGCCCAGGGCCCAGCAAGCTGGCGCGCCGCGTCCGCGCCCGCGTCGGCGTGCCTAGGCGGCCGCCGCCGCCAGTTGTGAAGGAGGTGCCGCTGAGGCCGACGGCGCCGCCGCCTGCCAGCGCCGCCATCAGCCCCGGATCTCGGCTCATGGGCCGCAACGCGTTCTCGGGATCCACTAACGGCAGCATCTGGGCCTGCGACTGTGCCCGTGACGCGACTTTGGCAAAGGACTTTTTCCGTGACACCGGCGAGTCGGGCGGGCTGGCGGCGGCGCTGGCAGCCATGCTGACGGCGCGGCTGGCGGCGGCGCTCTTGCCCTTGCCGGACTTGCGACCGCGGCTAGTGGCGCCGCTGCCGGCAAAGCCGGTGTGCGCCGCCTGGGCTGCCAGGTTGGGCGAAGACGGCTCGGACGACAGGTCCGGCACGGGCATTCGTACGCTCAGGCCGCGTCCGGCGCCGTGCATGACAGATGCCGTACGGCTTGCTACGGAATGGGCACGATCCACCAACTTGGGGCTGTCGGCGGCGCCGTCATCGTCTAGCCCGGCTGCGCCGACACCGACAAAGGTCAGCGGCGTGCGGATGGCGCCGCGATCCGGCGGCGCCCCACCACCACCGTCGCCCGCCGCTGCGAAGAGCGCGCTACGGCCAGACCGCGCAGCGGAGGCGGGCGACGGTGGTGCTGCAGGCGCAGCCGGCGGAGGCGAAGCGGCCGCCGCTGCCGGAGCGGCGGCGGCAGCAGCAGCGGGCTTGGTCTTGGCGCCGAGCCCGAGGAGGCCGCGGAGGCCGCCCGATTTCTTGCCCCCGTCCTCCTTGCCTTCCGCAACTGGACCTGGCCCGTCCTCCTTGCCCTCTGCAACCGGACCCGCACCGGCGGCGGCAGGTCCCGACGGCGTCGCCGCCGCCGCGGGAGCTGCGCCGTCGTCGCCTCGGTTGATTGACGCCGCCACTCGCAGCTCCCGGTCGCCGCCGCCGCCACCGTCTGACGGCCGGACGTCGTCGTCGTCGCCGTCGCTGCCACCGTCGCCGCCAGCGAACCGAAGCCGCGCACCGGTCGACCTCCGCCTGTCTCCCTTCTTCACAATTGATCGATTGCCGGCAGCGGCGGCGCCGGTGCCACCGCCGCCGCCGGCGTCGCCACCGCCGCCGCCGGGATCGCCACCGCCGCCGTCGCCGTCGCCGGCAGCGACAGCGCTCCGTCGGACGGGCGACGATGCCGCCGCGGCGACCGACGCCAGCCGGTCCAGTAGCCGGGCGGCAAAGGACGGCGCTGACGCTTGCGGCGCCTCGTCCGCCGCCCCGGCGGCGCCGCCTGCTCGGCTCGGCGGTTCGGACTCCAGCCTGGCGCCCTTGCGTAGGGCCAGGTGCCGCTCCTCCTCCTCGGCGTCCCTGGAACCACAGATGATAGTGACCGCGCAGCTAGTCAGCACGGGGTTTGCGGGAGACGGCAGCAAAACCACGGCTCCGAGGGGCCGGCTCAGCTCGCGCCCCTCCGTACACCCTGTCCCAGAGGAGCGACCGCGGAATCGTGGCCGCTACGAAAGCTTCGCCGCTACACGCACAAGCACATCGGTCGACCGTTACCGCGCACCTCCTCTGGTAGTAGTAGTAGAGCGGGATGGGCGCAAGCAGCGCCACCAGCAGCGCCGCGACCGGCAGCCATAGCCCCAGCACCGGCAGCAGCAGCCGGGCCATGTTGCGCTCGTAGCACCACTGCTCCGGCCGAGCCAGCCACTCGTGGTCGCCGCCGCCGCCGGCGGCGGCCCCGGCGGCGGCGGTGCCGTTGACGGCGGCGGCAGCAGCGGCGACGCCGCCGTCGTCGTCGGTGGATACCCAGGCCGCGAAGGCCGCCATAAAGCCATGGAGGGGGCTGGCGGGGGCGGAGGAGGAGCCCGGCGGCGGCCAGGAGGACGCCGAGGGGGAGGAGGACGGGGAGGGCAGGGAGGCGGCGAACAGGCTGCGGCCCAGGCTGAGGGCGTCGGTGATGCCGTGCAGGTCGTACGGCAGCGCCGTCTCGCCCTGCAGCTGGTAGGCGCGGTAGGCCTGCGACGACGAGGGCGGCGGGGGAGCAGCCCCCAGGGAGTGAGCAGCGGAGTAGGCAGGAGGACACGACACAGCGCCTGTCTTGCGTGGCGCGGCTCCGAGAGCCGCCGGGTCTCCGGAGCGGTTGCAGCGGCCTAATCTCGCCCGCTGGGTGCCGCACAATTTGGTCATAGCTTGTGTGCTTGTTTACATGGGGCACAGAGCGGCCAGCACGTGTTGTGGCCTCGTCCTGTGCTCGCCAGCAGCAGCCCGCCCAGGCGGCCCCCAGCTCACCTTGTAGATGGCGCATATCTCGGCCAGGTCGCCCGCCTCCACCTGCGGCCGCGCCACGTTGCTGAAGCCCAGCCGCCCGCCCAGGGCCGCAGCCACGGCGCTGACCCACAGCGCGCGGCGTGGGAAGGCGGCCAGCACGGCCTCCGGGTCGAGTCGGATGCGGGTGCCGGCCACCTGGCCAGTGGGGGGCAGAGCAGGGCAAGGGCGGCAGGTAGGTGCCAAGCTGCACCGCCTTGCCCCGTGCACACGCCCGCACGCTCACCCTCGCCACGCGCGCCAGGTCGGCCCAGCTGATGCCGTACACCGTGCCGTACAGCCCGGCGTTGCCGGACAGGTCCAGGTGCGTCATGGATGACACGGAGCTCCAGTCGCGTGGCACGGGGCCCTGCGGCAGCGGCGGCCACGGCCTTGTCATGCACGGCACCACCACCCGCGCTACTCATCAACCCGCAGCCACCCACATGCGCAGCCGTGCGTTCTGTACGGCAACGCATGGTGTCTCACCGACAGCTGGTTGTTGGACAGGTCCAGCTCCGACACCGCCAGCCGCAGCCAGGCCGCTGGCAGTGGGCCACTGAGCCGGTTCCGGGCCAGGCGCAGCGAGTGCATGCCGCGCTCGCGAGGCGGCGCCACCGGCGGCGGCGGGGCTGGCGGCGGCGGCGACGCCGCGCCCGTGCTGGTCCCGATCTGCTGCAGCCGGCGGCGGCCGACGTCGTCGTCGACGTCGTCGTCGACGCCCGCTGGGTCGTCAACGACGGCGGCGGCGCCGTGGTGGTTTCGGATGTGCTCTCGGATCAGGTGGAGCGGCAGGCCGTCGCCGTTGTCGTCAGCGGCTGCGGCTCGGCGGCGGCGCGCAATCGCCTCAGCCGCGCCCTCCTGCAGCCCCAGCCAGCGGACCTGCTCCTCGAACTCCCACGCGCGGCCGGCGGCGCCGCCAGCGCTGTCGTCGTCGCCGTCGGCGGCGCCGCCGCCGCCGCCAAGCTGGCGGCGGCGGAGCCCCTCATAGTCGCGGGCGAGGGATGCGTTGGTGTGGGGGCCCAGCTCGGTGGCCCAGGACACAGGCAGCGGGCCGCTGAGGTCGTTGTCTGGCAGCGGTGAATGGTTGGATTGGTTGGCGGCAGAGTGGAAGGGTTGGCAGCGTCAGGCGTCACGCGGGAGCAGGAGTTGCAGCCCGGACCTGGGCCCCTGGCGCGCACGTGCATGCCTCCTGCTCGCCCCTCCTCCTGGCCCCACCCCTCATAGCTAAGGCCCCGCACCATTGCTGCAGCGGCAGCACGAACCTTACAACGCCCCGCCGCCATCCCCCAAACCGTTCCCCGGACCCACCGCTCAGGTCTAGCACAACAGCGCTCTCCAGCAGGGGCCAGTCCCCGGGCAGGGAGCCGGTCAGCCGATTACTGGACAGGTCCTGTGGATTGCGTGGCAGGCGAGGGCGCATTGTGCGGTAGATGGTGCGGCAGTGGAGGGGAGCACCGGGTGAGGGATCCTCTACCTCCTCCTCTTCCAAAACCGTCGCCCTTTCCTGCCCCCACCCCGCGCATCACCATCATGCTCTGGCACTCAGACACACGCGCTGCCCCCGACGCCTCCCGCTTCCCGTCAGCTGTCCTCCCGGCTCACCACCACGAGCGCCGAGTGCAGGTAGAACCCGGGCGGCAGCACTCCCCCGACGGCGTTGCCCGACAGGTTCCAGAACAGGCACGGAAAGTCGTACCCCTTGAAACCCGCGACAGCCACCGTAGTGCCGTTACCGCCGCCTGCCGTAACTCCTGCTGCCGTACCACCGCCCGGCAACGTGCCGCCGATGGCGTTGCCGGAGAGGTCACTGGGGGCCGGCGCGGGGACGGGGGTTGGGGAACAGCGAGCGATCCATGGCCGGCCGTCGAGTATGATCCAGTCCGAGCGTTTAACCCTGCGTCCCCATGCGACCCTTGATGCTTGAGCAACACCAGCCACCGTGGGCTCCAGTTCAGGCAACCCCTTGTGAGGCCCAAGGCCTCAGCGCCCAACCCACATGGACAGCAGGTTGGACACGGGCAGCCCGTCCGACAGCAGCCGCGGGTCGCGCAGGATGTCGGACACCAGCTCCCCCGTCAGACCCGAGCGCGCGGCCGACAGGTGCGCCAGCCTGGCGGGGTGGGGCGGGTAAGGGCGGCAAGGGGGGAGAGAGAGGGGGGTTTGGGGACAGGGTTTGACACGGCTGCTTGCGCGCAAGGCGTGGGCGCGCGGTGCAGACGCCACGCCGTGGGGCCAGGCTAGCGCCGGCATGAGGTTCTCAACCCGCTGCGATGCTGCACAACTGGTCCTCCAGTTGATGCTGTACCTGAGTGGCCGGTAGCCGTACGGCGTGCATACGCGCGCCTCTGGCGTGGGCAGCTCAAGCCAGCCGCCGAACGCCGCATTGAACAGCTGACCCAGAGACTGCACCCCGGGCGGCGGCGCCGGCGGCGGCGGAGCCGGCGGGGCTGGCGACGACGGCGGCGCGCCTCCGGGCGCGCCAGGCGGCCCCGGCGGCGCCGGCGAGGGCGCCGGCGGTGGGGGTTCGGCGGCTCGGGCGCCTGGCGGCGTCATGTGTGTGGTGATGTCTAGGCAGAGGGAGGCGTCAGAGTCGAACATGAGCACCCAGTCGATGGAGTTGGGGGCTGTGGGAGAGGGAAAGAGTTGCAAAGGGGTAAAAGGAAATGCGCCAGGTGTGGGGGGTCGTGCCACAAGTCCAAGAGGTCCACACTGAGACGCCCGGGCGTAGCGCGGCCCCAGCCCTGCGCCCCAGCCCCCAGTCCGCACCTGGCGGCGGTGGCGGCGGCGGCTGCACACGCCTTGAGGGCGGCTGCGGCGGCGGCGGCGAGAAGACCTTAAGAGCTACGTCGATATGCCGCCGGCGGCTGAAGCTGGACAGCAGCTGCAGCGCCGCCGCGGCGGGCTGGCCGCAGGGTGGCACGGGGCACAGCATGGCGGTCAGGGCCGGCAGCGGCTCGGGGGAGCCCAGGAGCGCGCTGCGACAGGGCGGGGCCCGGGGCGGGAAGGAATGGGGGAGGGAGGGAGGGTTAGGGTCAGGCGTCGGGGTACAACTAGGGCGCAGGGTCGCGGAGCAGGGGCTGCACAGGAGAGCTGCTCTGGGCATGGCGCTGCCCAGGCGGTGCCGCCCCTGTGGCGCAGCCCTGCGGCATCCCCACGGTTGGCTGAGGTTGGCCGCAACGACGCCGGTCGCCGCACCTGAGGCGCTGCTGGAGGCCCATTCCGCTTCCGCTGGCGGTGCCTGCGCTGGAGCTGCTGTTGCCGGCGGCGCTGGCACTGACGTTGGCGGAGGCGGAGGCCATGCCGGCAACACCGCCGCCGTGTCGCGCGCCGGGCCGCCGGAAGAAGCGATCGCAGCTGACGTACGTGTCGTAGCCGTTACGGCTGTAGGGCACGTCGACGTGGGACGGCGTGCTGGTAGCCGTACACCGTACGAGTGTGGTATTGGACGGCCGCGCTGGCGCCAGGTCGTACTGGCGGCAACGCGAGAAGCTGGTCGGGTCAAAGCTGGTCAGCGCCTCGAGCGACGCGCCGTACAGCCCTTCGCCGGCCTTGTACGACGTGCCGTTTGACTCCATGATTGCCACGCACGACAGCTGTACGGACGCAGCCGCCGGCGGCGAGGGCGAGGGCGACGGCGGCCAAGGCGCCGCCGACGGACTGCCCGGCTGCGCCGCAGCCGGCGGATCGGCCCTGCCGAACGCCAGCGGCCGCGGCGGCGACGAGACCCGCGGCGCCGTCAGCGCTGCCGTACACAGCAGCGCCGTGCCGTTGGCAGCGGTTGCCAGGTACGCGCCGCCGCCGACGCGCTTGCGGCCCTGCGGCTGGCAGGCCAAGCTGATCGCGTTGATGGGAGTAGAGGTGTTGACATTGCACGACAGTAGTACCGTCACGTTGCCGGGCAGCAGTTTGGGCAAGGTCTCGAAGCCAATGATACGGAGCGACTCCGCTTCGGCCGCCTGGAGACCGGTTGCGTTGTAAAACACAGGCATGGAGAGGCCGCTCCCAATGCTGCGGCCGGGCAGCAGCGCGGGGCAGGCGTACGGCGAGGGCGGCGGGAAAGGCGGCGGCGAGGGCGGCGGCGCCGGGGACGGCGGCTGCGGGGAGGGCGGCGGCGGCGGCGAAGGCGGCGGCGGCGGCTCGGGCGGCGAAGGCGGCGGCGGCGGTGGCGAGGGCCGCGGCGGGCGCGGCGACGATGCCTGCTGCAGCCGGCGGCGGAGGCGCAGCTCGCTGGCAGCGCCGTCGCCATCGCTGTCGATGCCGATTACGCCGTCACCGCCACCACCGGCGGCGACGTTGGCCGCCGGCGACGCAGCGGCGAGTTCTGCCGCACTGGCATCAGCTGCCGGCAGCACCAGCACCTCCGCGGGCACGTCCCCGACGCTGCCCGGTGGCGCCGCCAGGCGATAGCAGAGCGCTGCCAGGTGACGTGAGCCGCCACGGCTGGCCAACAGTACCGCCGCCGCCGCCGTGACGGCGCCTTGGCCGCAGTCGCGCGAGGCCGCCGCTGCGGCGTCGCCGTGCAGCGCCGTCACAGCCACCGCTGCCGCGGAACCTCTGTTGGCGGCGCCGCCGTCAGCGCCAAGGAACCACTCTGCAGCGGCGGCGGCGGCAGCGCCGTCCCTGGCAGCGACGGGCACCTCCGCCACCAAGCCACTGCCGAGGTCCACTATGATCACGGCGCTGTGGGCCTTGACCAAGCTGACCGCCGGCGACGGCATCACGCAAGCCACCACCCCGTGTCCAAGCAGCAGCGCGCATTGTGGAGCCACCGCCGTCATTCCCACCGGCACCTCCCACGACGCCAGAACCGCCACCGTTAGAGGTGGCTCTGCTGCCGTGGATGACGGTCCCAACGCTGGCGGCAGCGCCACCGCCAATAGGCCGCTGCGCGCCAGCATTGCCGTCGGCGGCGGCTCCTCCGCCGCCGCGTCAGTGCGGGGCTGGAAGGCGACCGGTAGAAGCAACAGCTGATCCACATTGCGAGCGCAGCTGCCGTCCTCTCGCTGGGCACCTGCAGCCACACAGGCGGCGGCGGCGGCGGCGGAGGCTGGCACAGCCGCCGGCTCGCCCAAGGCCAAGAGCCGCGCGACACCGCCAACGGCGCCGCTGGCGGCGGCCAGGACGCGCCCGGCGGCGGCGTCGAGCAGCGCCACCGCCAGCCAGGCTTGGGAGGTGGTAGTGACGGCGCCGCCAATGTCTGGGGTGACGTCAGCGAGGACGGCGGCGGCCGCGCTGCCGTCGGCGGGGCGCACGAGGGCCAGCGCCGCCGGGGCGTTGTGCTGGGGCGGGCCTGACCCTGCCTCCGATGCATGCATATGTGCGGCCGAGGATTGCTGAAAGGCGTCCGGAAGGAGGCTCTCCCAGAGTAGATCTGCTGTATCGATGTCAAGACATGACAGTGAGAGGGAGCTGGGGCTGCACGCAGGCGAGCCAAGAGCGAGGAAGGCACTGGTGCCGGGCCCGGCGTCGCCGCTAGGCTGGGACAGCACCGCCACGCCAGTCAGGGACGACCAGCGGCTGCTCAGCGACCACGCGTGATCGCCAGTGCTCGCAGCGAGGGCTACGACAGTGGGCTGCGGCAGTGGCCGCCAGGCAAGCAGCGAGGTTGGCGCAGCAGCCAGGCGCCACGGCTCCGGGGGGTCCCCAGCTGCCAAAGGGCTGCGCCACGCGAGAGAGCCATCCGTCCGCGCGCACTGCACGCCCTGCTCCTTGCTGCCCCTGGTGGCGCAGACGAGGTCGCTCAGTGCTGCGAGCTCGCAGTCATGGTCAAGCCGCAGGGGCAACGCCCATTCCGTCAACGCAAGGGCGCTGGCCTCAACGGCAGGCTGTGGAACCTGGCCAACACAGACCGCAACGCGACCTTCCGTCGTGGTCGTCGCCAACAGTGCAGAAACACCACATTCAGCATGCTGGCTGAGCGCCAGCAACACCAACAGGGGCGCAAACCCCTTCATTTTCATCAGGGTGAGCGCCGCATGCTGCCTCCTCCGTGAAAACCGGCCACACAAGGCAGCGAGCCAAATACTGATGTTCACCTTGCTGCGCTGGCAGCTCCAGTCCTCAAATTGTAAGCTTCCAATGTTAGGAACGAATCATTAGAGGCGTGGTCGTTTCGGTGTGACCGCGTCAAAGGTAAGCTTCGAACCGTCCCAAACAAGCCTCGTCTGTGCGTCTTGCGCCAACAAGAAAAATTGCAACCACCAGGAAAGATATATGTGCACGCGGTAGCGTGTGTAAGCGCGCCCACCAACACCGCAAACCCGCACGCGGAACCCCGCGGCCCCTGGAATGCATCTGCCGAGATGTCACTGCCACTCATTTGCCGTCGGCCCCTTCGCCATCTCAGAAGAGATCAATCCAGTCGCTTTTTGCCTCGACCTGCCTACGGAGCTTCGCGTACATAATGTGTTGCACGTGTCTTAGCGGCGGGGGCTCCGTCCTGAAGACGCAGAGCGCAGGAGGCAGAGCGCGCATGCTGCAAATACCCCTGCCTATGCGGCCTTGCGTTATGCTTGAGGAAATGGCTAATTATGCAGACGCTGGCTCAGAAGCACTGTGCCGCCAATGCACCCTGCACCTTGGGCCATCTTCCCAGGAGGGCCCTCGCGCCTATGTGGTTGCGTTCAGTATCTCCGTCCGCTATAGCTGATGCGGGGGGGGCGTGGTGCTGGAAACAATTATCACAGTGCCTGACGTTTAAGATCCTATAGCATAGCAAGGGGAAGGCACATGAGTGCTGAGGGGCGGCTGTGACATGGCCCTTGACAGCCTGGCGCGCGCCGGCGAGCGGATGGCTGTTGTTGGCACCGGGAAAGTCTCCTCGTGCGCATATGTACACATTGCTGCCAAAATGCATGCCTTCATCTCGCCACATACGCCCCCGCTTCCTTCACGACGCACGCCGTCTAATAGCCATCCCCACCCAGTGCCACCGGCCCCCACCAGAGTCACCGCCACAGGGACCCCACCCTCTGCATCAGCGTCCCCGGACAACCCGCGCACGCCTGTCAGCAGAATTCCTGCCTCGGCACACGGGGCCAGCTGCCCCGCGCAGTGCCGCACAAACGCTGCTGCCTGATAACGGCTGGAAGCCGCATGCCTGCTCGCGCACCTGCCTCACCGCTCCGCTGCTGCCGGCCCCTGCCAGCCTGCTCCTCCGGGCCGCGCCTTGAGCCGCGCACAAGCGCCATCCATTGCATTTCACTCCACATAACATGTATCCATCCATGCGCCCCGCCGCCCAACCCGCCCGCAGGCCTGCACCATGCTAGCCGCCTGGCGGGGCCTCACGCGGTGGTCCCACAAACCCGGAATATCCCAAGGACGAGCGGTCTCCAGCCGGTGGCCCCGCTCGGTCGGCAGTTGGCGGGAATGGGCCGCCCGAGGAGACGGCCCGGCTCCACTGGCGACCGCTCAATTGGCGATGAAGGGCCCCGAGGCGGTGGCTCCGTTCTGCACCACCACGGGGTGCGGCCGGAGCGCCATCTCCACGTCGCCCGCCCAGTAGTCCTTCATGTTGGGCAGCCCCATGTACCTAGCAGGGAGCAACAGAAGGCGCGCGCGGAGAGCCGTCAAATTTTAGGTGCGACACGGCAATGCGCCAATGTTGCAGAACTTGCGTACGGCCACTGTCGGTTTGCCTCCTGCCCCGCGTGCTCGCATTCAACCCGTCGTTCCCCTGTTTCGAACTAAAAACCCTAGGATACATACAAGCATTAGCGGCTAAAACGTTTGCGTGCCTCAGGTTGTCTCTGTACATGCTCGTGCAGCTGACATGTCCGCGGATGCTGCAGCTGGACCTCCCCTGTCCCAGGCCCTGCCTTGTCCATTCCCCATCCAACCCCGTGTGCGCACCAGTCGATCGTCTTCTTGAGCCCCTCCTCCCACGAGGTGCGCTCCGACCAGCCGAGCGCCGCCAGCTTCTGGGAACCAATGTAGTAGCGGCGGTCGTTGAAGGCGCGGTCCTTGACGTGCACCACCTGGAGAGGGGTAGGAAGGGGGAAGACGCACGGACGCCGTCAGGTGCCGTGGCACGTGGCATGCACCAACTCGTTCGTGCTGGGCGTCAAGGAAGGCCCGGGCGAAAGCTCGCGGTCAGGTGCAAGCTTCCATTGTGTGTTTGAAGGCCAGTGCCGGCCACTGGCACGCCGCTAGCTTTTGCGTTCGTCTGCCAATGACCTTACGTAGCCCCCGCCCGCTCGATCAAACGCAAACGCGCTCCAGATTCCGGCCCTCACCAGGAAGCTAGGGGTGTTGGGGAGTGCCGGTCTCGCCGTGGAATCCCACTGTGCAGCCCCCTACCAGCAGTTCCTTCTGGGACGCCTCCGCACGGCAGCCCGCTATGCCAGCCCAGCCTTCGTCTCAGACATGCGGCTACCTGCAAACAATAACTCAATTCGCTGCCGCCGCTCCACGGCACCAACCTAAGCCGCTGCCGCACGCCACCGCCGCACCTTCCCACTGCCGGGCCTTGTCTTATGCGAAGAGTCACTGTCCTTGTGATTCCCAGTCGCAACCCCACACATACGCCGGGCCCACCACTTCCTCCACCATGTGCTCGCTCTCACCTTGTCCTCCGGCAGGCCGAAGATCTTGGCCACGTCCTTGGCCACCTCGCACACGCTGCGCTCGCGGTCGGTGCCGATGTTGTAGATCTCGCCTGCCATGGGTGGGGACACGCAGCGTGATGCAGGCGAGCAGGCATATCCGTATGCAGCCCGCGGCCACATAAGCCGCGGCGAGAACAAGCAGGTGGCAAGGCAGGGGCTGCCACGCAGCAACCAGCCCGCGCACACAAGCCCTGCCATCGGTCGTTGCAGCCATCCGGTCCTCGGCCCGGTTGCTAACATGTGTCGCGCCGGCCGTCTAGATATGTCTCGCCGCACCACCCCACGCCTTGCCCCGTACCTGTGAGGCCCTTGTGCAGCACGCAGTCAAAAGCCTCCGCCACGTCCTCCACGTACAGGTACGACCGCACGCTGCTGCCGTCACCATGGATGGGCAGGTCGGCGCCGCGGGCCGCCAGCAGCGTGAACTTGGGGATGAGCTTCTCTGGGAACTGGCGGCCGGGCGGCAAGGCAGGGTGTTAGCCGGCCGCTGGCCCTAAGGGTGCTATGAAAGGGTCGCTGTCCTCCGCGAAAAAGGGTACTTCACAGATGTACATAGCGCGCAGCGTGGCGCAGCGCCTGGACTTGTGGAACGATGGGTCTCACCTGGTGTGGCCCGTACACGTTGTTGCCGCGGGTGATGATGATAGGCATCTTGTACGAGGTGATGTAGGCGCGGGCGATGAGCTCAGCGCCGGCCTTGGCGGCGGAGTAGGGGTTGGTTGGGTCAAGATGGCTCGACTCAACCAGTCCTGAGGGAGTCGGGGTTGGGTTGGAGTGGGTCGGTGGGGATAAGCAGTTTGCGCCGGTGTAGAGGAGGGGCTCGGCAAGGGCTGGCGGTGGGGAGGCGCAGCGCAACACCAGGTAAGAGGGCTGGACGGAGCCTCCTTCCACAGCCAATCTCACCGGTGGTTTTCCCGAGGCTGGTCTCGCCGTACACCTCGTCCGTGCTGACGTTGATGAAGCGGCGGATGCTGCCTGCCATGCGGGCCGCCTCCAGCAGCACGTGCGTTCCATACGTGTTGTTGAGGGTGAAGGTCAGGCTGTTGCCGAACGAGTTGTCGACGTGCGTCTGCGTGTCAGTGCATGAAGGCAAGACGGGGCGCGCGGGTGTTGCGGGGCGGGTGGCCTGGGTCCCGGAGTTGACACGAATGTTGCAATGATCGGCACGCACCTGTGCGGCGAAGTGCATAACAGTGTCGATTTCCTCGGTCTTCAGAATGTAGCTCATAAGGTCCATCGACTGGATGTCGCCCTTGATGAACTGTGGGAACGAGAGTTGGACCGTCGGCGGGGCCTCGATGTTGCGCGAGCTGCGCCAAAGCTCACCCGGAAGTTCGGCAGGTCCGCGACGCTTTTGAGGTTGTTCAAGCTGGCGCAGTAGTCCAGCTTATCGAGCACGACGACCTGCCTCGCAGGGGCAAGAGCAAGTTTGGCGCGAGGGCTCGAGGCTGGGAAGCTGAGCCCAAAGCGGGTACCTTGTACTGCGGGTAGTTCTTGACTATCCGGATCACAACGTGGGAGGCAATGAAGCCAGCCCCGCCGGTGATCAGGATGTTTTTGGGCACGAAGGGCTCCGATTGCCCATTCTCAGCCATGGCTACTGCGCTCGAGGTGTAAGAAGCTTACGCGTAAAGAAAGATAGTTCGCAGCTTGAGGGTGCTCGTGCGGTATGCAGGTTTAGAGCCGAGCAGCCTCGCTTGAACACGCGCGATGGGGACTTCGTTGCATGGGCGCCATTTCGCCATGACGATAACCCTAACCCCTCTGGAAGCCTGGGATAAAACTCAATTCGTAGCCTGCATTCGCGGCTACACAGCGCAAGCGTAAGCGTTGGCAGTCGGACACGGCAGTTCCGGCGGGAAACCGCCCCTCACTTTCCCCTCCAGTGCAGCGCAGGCCTCTGCACCTGCTGCTCTGATTTGCGGCATTCGGCTTCACCGCGCATGCCATGCCTGGCATTTCGCGTGGACTGGCATCTACTCGCGCAACCCGGGGGGGGTATCTGTTATCGAGCCCTGTCGAGCCCAGGTCCTGGTCGAGCCTTTGCAAGGTGGCCCAGCCCTCGCTGCGCAACAGACCTGCCTTGGGCTTCCCCGCAGGCTTTACTTCTATCAAGCTCCCCCGGTGCGATGCAGGCAGTGGCACTGAGCAGCTGCGTCTTACAAGGGCAGCGCACTGCGGCCCCCACACAGCCCGCCCGCTTGAGTGCCCTTGGCGGCACCCGCGACGCGCCAGTACCCACCGCACCCTCCGTGCTCCTCCGCTCGCGCTGCGCCTCCGAGTCCTACCCCCACGTCCCTGCTCGCTCCGACGCCCGTGGCACGTGCGCACACGCCTCGCACCACGGCAACTCCAGCTCGCGCCCGCTCATGCCTCGCTCGTCTAACAATGGCGCCGCACGTACGCTGCTCGCACACGCCCACCCCTCGCCTCTCCACGGCGGCCGGTGCGCCTAGGCGCACCCCACCGCCCGCAGGGCCTTGCAACACCCACCGTCATGCACGGTTTTCTCCCCGCCAACTCCACCACATAGCAGGGCGCGGCCTCTGCAAGCTCCTCCAGCCGCCGGCACGGCAGCAAGAAATACGGACACGGCATCTCCTTTTCCCTGCTCTGTCTTTCGGAAACATGCCCACAAATTGTAAACATGCCCACCAAGCCAGGCCACCGCCACGTGCTCCTACCTTCCACGGCCACGCAGTGACTCGATCTTTCTGCACCCCCCAGACCACCCGCAGCCGGGGACGTCTGCCTGTGTGCCGCAATCAAGTGCGCCCAACGCATGCCGCCAGGCGCGCGGCCACGCCGTGTGCGCCTCTCACCCGCCCGCCGCCCGGCGGCAGCGCTAACAACAGAATCAAGAATACTAGCCACCGCAACACTTATGGTAACGATAACGAGGGCGAAGGGCAAGAAGCGGTTCGGCAAAGGGCGCCGGCCAACAAAAAGCGTTCCGCCCAAGCTATATGTAACATGAACATGCCGTGCGCGGCACGCGCGCCGCGCGTCGGCAACCCGGTCGGCCGGCCCTGTGGCCCAAGCTTGGCTGCTTGGTAGCAGAGCGCAACGGCCGCGCGGATTGCCCTTTTGGCCACAGGGGGCCACGCCCCGCTGCGGCTGCGGGCCGCGGCGAGGCGCAAACGGTAGCGCTGCTCAGCCGCGGGCGCGCACGCCGCCGGCGCGCACGCCGCCGGCGCACCCGCGCGCGGCGCCGGCGCGATGGCATCACAGCTACGGTACACTGCACAAAAGGAGCACCACACACCACAACTCACACCACACCGCTCCAACAAACGGACACGGGTACGGCTCAGTCCGGGGACCGTCATCGCTGCAATTCCCACCCACTCCCACCAGACGCATGATACGACGCAGGGTGCGGCTCACGGCGCCGGCAGCGTCCGCTGCATGAGCTTGGCGCCAGGCGCTTCCGCAAGCCGTGTTGGCCAAGCCCCACCCCGGCCCTGTCTCTCGGCTCGCGTAGGCCCTATGCATCGCTCAAGAGCCCTAGGCCGGGGCCCCGCGCCGCCAAGCAACAGGCGGCGCTCCAACTCTCACTCGCGCAGGCAGCCCGCAGCCATGCACAGACGTGCACCGCCTGGGGCCCCCGTCCCTCCCTGCGCAGGCCCCCGTGGGCCAGCACTGTGGCGGCACCGCAGCTGGCGGGGCGTACGCGCCACAAGTGCACGCACTCCGGGCCGCCGCCCGCGAGCGCCATGATGCTCGACCCGCCCACTCTCGCTCTCGCACCTTGCTTGCGCTCACTCTCACCCTTTCAATCTCTCACATACTCACACTCTCATTCACTCACTCACTCTCTCTCTCGCTCTCACTCTCTCGCTCACGCTCAGTCTCTCACTCTCATCCTCATCCTCATCCTCGCCTGGCCCGGAGTCCAACGGCCCGGCGGACCGCCCTTGCGCAAGGCGGCCGCACCTCCGGGCGCCAGGGGCCCTTCCTGCCCAGGCCTCTGGCGCCGAGACCGGCCCTCGCTGCACAGGCTTCCAGTGCAGGGGCCGACACCGGCATTACGTAGTGACCCGCGGCCTTGGACCTGTCACGACAACCAACATCAACCGCTTACGACAGGCTGCCGGCGCCACCCGCTGACCCCGGCGGGCCACCGGCGCCGGTAGCGCGCTCAACCGACGCAGCACCAACCAGCGAGGCCAGGGCGCCCGGCCCCACCAATCCCAGCGCCGTGCTCAGGTTGAGGCCGGAGAGGCTGCCTCCGGCAGGCTCGGGGACGAGGCCGGCGGCGGCGCCACCACCGAGCCGCGACGCTGCGACGAGCGCCGCCGCGCCGGGCACTGCGCCCAGGCCGCCCAGCCCGCCCAGCGCGGCGGCGGCGGCCAGCGGGCTAACGCCGCCGAGGCCACCGAGGACGGCGTTGAGGCCACCGGCTCCAGCAGCGCCCAGGGGCAGGCCTTGCACCAGCGGCAGCGGTAGGACGCTGGGGTTACCGGCGGCGGCAGCAAGCACGCCCATGACGCCGCTAGGGCCAATAGCGGCGGCCGACGCCGACGCTCCAGCTCGCTGCAGCGCAGCGGCGGCCGCCGCCGCCGCAGCCGCCGGCGGTGCGGCGGCGGCAACCGGTGGCGCCGGCGCACGGTGCGAGGCCGCGACCGGCGCCGACGGCGCGTGGGCCGTCATGGCCGTCAGCTGGCTGAGCAGGTCTTGGTAGCTGACGCCGCCGCCGACGGGGACGTTTAGCAGCTGCGCCCCGCTGCCGCCGCCGCCGCTGCCGTAGTTCATGCTCTGCTGCACGGCCTGCGGTGAGGGACGCAGTTCACAAGCGCACGAATGACGAGCGGTTGGATGCTTGAATGGGGGAACGAAGCGGCGGCAGCGGGCGGGAACCGCCGAGGCATGAGTCGTGAGTGTGACCAGGACTAGCGCGCCGCTACAGGCCTGCAGCTGGCTTGGTCGCAGCCGCCGAATCTCATCATGTCCGTGCCCATTGCCCGCACCGCACAGCATGCTTGCTACAGACACGACCAGGCACGACTCGACACGAGTGCGGGGTGCGGCCCACCTGCTGCACCACCTCGAGCTTGCGCAGGTTGTCGGCGTTGAGCGGCGCGTTGGCGGGCAGCTGCGCGTGGCGCTTGAGCAGGATGCGGTACTTCTGCGGGGGCGCGGGGGAGGACGTTAGCGGTGGGCGCAGTGACCGGCTGTTTGCATCATAGACATGCCGAGGGCCGGGGCCAGCGCGACGGCGGGTTCGCGTCCAGACAGTAGGTCTCTCGGCCCCAGCAGAGCCTGCTCCCAATGTGAATGACCATAACGATCACAATTACATCACTGAAGTAGAAGAACATGCATATGCCTCAATGCTGGCAACCCTGCAGCCGCCCGCACCTGAAGGTGGCTGGCCACGTTCTCGCGCGTGAGCCCCTCCACGTTCATGAGCTGAAGGGGCGAGGGAGGGCGGCGGATTAGAGCAGGCGCAGGAGCCGCGGGTGACTTGGCAGCGTCGTGCCCGGCTGCAGGATGGTCCTGAGCCCAACTAGGCACGAGCCGGTGACGAATGCTAACACAGCCCAGCCCACCCGGGCAAGCCGGCCCTCGCGCGCCCGGCCCCTGCTCGGCCGCACCTGCAGGATGGTCTTGGGCACTGCGTTCTTGATGCCCAGCTGGAACATGGCGTGCAGGAAGCGCGCGTGCAGCTCCTGGCTCCAGTTGATGCGCGGCTTCTTGGGGGCCTGGCGGGGGAGAGGAAGGGGAGGGGAGCGGGTCGTGTCGTGTCGTGACGACGACGACAAGGAAGAAAAACTAGAAGAAGGAGAGGGCATCAGGTAACAGCAGCAAGCAGAGGGCTGGGGCCTCTAGCGCGACCTGTATGCCGGCACTCTACCTTGCAAACGCCGTCGCCGTCACCGCCGCCGCCGGAGCCGTTGCCGTCGTCGCCGGTGCTGCCGCCGGCGCCGTTGGGCGTCCCGGCGCCGCTGGAGTTTCCGCCGCCGCCGCCGATCACCAGGGCTGAGGCCTTGCGCTTGGAGCCGACGGCGCCGGCGCCGAAGCCGCCGGAGCGGGTGGGAGCAGCGCCGCCGGCGCCGGCGAGGGCGCCGGAGCTGCCGCTGCCGCGGAGGCCACGCAGGGGGGGCCCTTCGAGGAAGGTTACCTGCAGAGTAACAGGCCGAGGGAGCAGGCAGAAGGCAGCGAGGGAGGTGGTTGGTCGAGGAGGGTGGGAGGCCGCCTCGAGGGGTGTGCGAAGGGGCAGGAAAGGGCTCGCCCGCTCACAACGGGCCCATGCGGACCGCAGAAAACCCTGCTAAACCACCCCGCTCAGTTTACCCTCAACCTTCCCCGTCCCCTGTTCCCCAAGTTTTCTTACCTGGCAGGCCTTGTCGCAGGCAAACTCGCCGCCGCCGATCCACATGCGCTCGTCAACCCACGACTCAAAACGATCGTCGAGTGCACCGCTGCCGCCGGTGCCCGTGTCGCCCGTATCGCCTGTGCGCAGGGAGCGGCACGAGGCCGGGGCGGGATCAGGCATGATGCCGCAACACGCACGGCCGCAAGCCCCGCTAGCAGGGCAACGCCATCGCCAAGGCGTGAAAGCCATGCTGCCCTCGCAAAACACGAAAGGACAAGCAACGCGGCCGCAAGAAGGCAGGCTGAGACGCATGAACGCCCCGGTCGAAGGGGTAGTCGCGCGCGCGGCACAGTACGATGTACAGTGTACGGTAACGTACGGAAGTCCTTCGTGGTGGGCGTCGGCCTTGCCGTACGCGCTGCCGTACCGTCCATGTCCCGGTCCGAGTCGCGGTCGTCGTCCTTATCGTCGTAGCCACCGCCGCGCTCTTCCGAGCCGGTCTCGCCGTCGTCGTCAGCCGCCTCGAGCTGCGCGTTGGCAATGTCAGCAAACTGATTGTAGCGCTGCTGCTGAGGATGCTGCTGCTGCTGCTGCGACAGAGTTTGTTGCGTTTGGCCGGGCTGCACAGACTGGCCCTCTGGCTGCAGCGGCTCGGCCTGAGGCCCCCGCGGCTCCTCGGCGCCGGCGGGCGACTGCGGCCCTGCGCCGTCGCGCGCAGGCGACGGCGGCGCGGACGCGGGCGTGCGTTCGCGGCTGCTGCTGCCCGGCTGCTGCTGCCGACCCATCATCGCTGCTGCCGCCGCCGCGTGCTGCGGCGCCTGCGCCAGCGGCTGGGAGCTGGATGGCTGCGACGGCCGGGGCGTCAGCCCACCGGACAGCGCCGGCACTGCGCCAGCGGCGGCCGCAGCGGCTTGCTGCTGAGCTTGCGCCGCCGCCACCACCTGCTGCGCCTGCAGCTGGGCCTGCAGCTGCTGGAGCTGCAGCTGCTGCAGCTGCAGCGGCGCCGCGCCGGCGCCGCCGCCACCGTTGAGGAGCGCCGTCAGGGCGTGTGGGCCCAGCAACCCCAGGGCCTGACCAAGCATGCTGCCGCCGCCGCCGAGGCCGCCGAGGCCGCCCAAGGCGCCGAGCGGGCTAACGAGCCCCGCGATGCCGCCGAGGCCGCCGCCGAGGCCGGCCGGAAGGCCGCCGCCGAGCACGGACTGCAGCTGCAGCAGCTGCTGGAGCTGCTGGTTCTGCTGCTGCTGGTGCTGCTGCTGCTGTAGCAAGGCCTGTAGCTGCTCCTGGCTGGACAGCTGGTGCAGCGCCGACGGCGGCATGCCGGCGGCGCCGCCGCCGGGGCCCGACAGCAAGGCCGCGAGCTCGGCAAGCTGCGACGGCGCGCCACCGCCGCTAGGGTGCTGCTGCGTCGCGAGCAGCTGCAGCAGCGGCGATGTCGGTGGACCGCCACCGGCTGCCGCCGCCGCCGCGAGGAGGCCGAGCGATGAAGAAGCGGCGCCGGCGCCTGCGGCCGTCGTCCGGCCGCCGGCTTGCGCCAGCTCGAGCATCGCTGCTGCTGCCATGTGCTGCGCGTTAGCGGCGCCGCCGGGCGGCCCGGGGCCGCCGGTCACAAGACCCGCCGGCGCAAAGCCCCGCCGGTCTAGGTTGATGACCTGGGCGCCAGACTTGGCGGCGCCGTCGGCGGCGCTGCCGTCACGGCACAAGTCCCGCAGCCGGGGCTTAACGTCGGTGTCGGCGTCGCCGTCAAGGTCCATGGGGCCGTCGCCATCCTCGTCATGGCCTTCGGCGCCGACGCCCTCGTGTGCCGGGCTGACGGTGCCGTCGTCGACGTCAAGGCGCATGCCATCGTCGCCATCGCCGTCGGCCCGCCGGCGGCCCTCGTCGTCGCCGCCGCCGACAATGCCGGCGCCGCGGCCGTCACCATCCTCCTCGCTCTTGAGCATCAGGTTCGACGGCGAAGCGGATCCCGAGTTGGACCCGGAGCCACCGATGACGGCAGCGGCGGCCGCCGCCGCCGCCAGCTCCTCGAGCCGGCCGAGCGCGTCGTGCCCAGCGTCACGCTCCCGGCGGCTGCTGACCCGGTCGGCACATGCATACGGGTGCCGCGCAACCCCGGATCGGTCCGACCCAGCCACGCCGGCGCCCTGTGTGTGGGCATGCGCGTGGCTCTGGCCGTGGGCGTGGGAGTGGGCGTGGGTGTGGTAGTGTGCCCCACCGTCGACGGCGCGGGGCTTGTTGTGAGAGTAGCCGGCGGGGTAGTGCTCGGCGGCGCCGCCGTGGGGCACCAGGTCGTGTCGCCGGGAGCTGGCGCCGCCGCTGCCGCCGCCGTGGCCGGCGGCGGCTGTTACGTGGTGCGAGCGGTGCCCGTAGTTGTGTGCATGCGTGCCCTGGCCGGTAAATGTGGTTGTGGCGGTGGCGGCTGTGCCGCCCAGGTCGGCCGAGCTGCCGCTGCCATTGCCGTTGCTGCCGGCGGCAGGGTCCGTCGCCGCGGACGCCGCATCGGCGCCGCTGCCGTTGCCGTTGCCGTTGCTGCCGTGGCCGTGGCCATTGCTGCCATGGCCGTTGCCGCTGCTGCCGTGACCGTTACCGCTGCTGCCGTTGCCGTTGCCACCGTGGCTACTGCAGCCGTAGCCGATTGGTGCAGCTGCTGGCGCAGGGGCTGACGGCGATGGGCGCACATAGGCTGTGAAGGCTGAGGAGGCGCGGTCGACACCTCTCCCGTGAATTGGCGCCAGGCCAGCGGCGCTGGTGCTGTTGCTGCCCTCAGCCGGCACCTGGCAGTTTGATGCCATGCCGTGCGTTCGGGAGCTGTTGTGGCCGCCCGGATCACCGGCCGGCACTGGGGCCTACATGAGGGACGGTGGGTGGCGTGACGGGCGTCAGCCTCGAGCGCGAGCACGCGTGCGAGCCTTGCCGCCACCCGTGCGCACCTTTGGCCCCCTTGGGGCCTGGTCCGCCAATCCGCACTTTTCTCGGAGTTAGCCTGCTTGTGGGCGGCGGGAGGCAGGCAGTTTTGAGACCACGCGTCACATCTACCTCAAACATGCACGCGCGAAGCGACCGTGAACCTTTGGGCTGAAGTATGACGGAACGCACGCGTACGCAATGAATAAACATGTTGCTACTCATGTGGGCCGCGCAATGCGCGCCGCGCCAGCCCTAGCGACCCGCATTCTGATTCTCGCCAAAGCAGTAAAGCGCGTCGGCGCTAACGCCGCCGCTCCCCCCGCCTCGTTGCACCTGAGCGTAAATTATACAGGTTGCGCGGTGCCCGGTACGTCGGCAGAAGACTTTGGAAGGTACTTCTGGGCCGAATTCTTACTTAACGACCGCGCGCTTCCACACCTTAAGCGCCGGCTTGTAGGTGTCCTCGCCGTTGAAGCGCTGTGCGGTTTGCGGGCGCAACGAAGCCGAGCGCCGCGTGCTGGTGCTCTGCGTATGGCTGCTGTTCGTCTGAGCTGGAGAGTAAGCGTGTCGCGGTAGTGCGTGAGGCGTGCACGTTGATGCATGAAGCATGAGTAGCGCGCTCCTGGCCGCGCAGGGCGCTCACTGCCGAAGCCGCAGAATCGGATTGCGAGCAAATTTCCTGGCGGTTCGCCGTACACTCTGACCCTGGGAGGCCAGCTCGGCGGACAAGACCCCGGGACACAAAGCGCAGAATCAGAGCAAATTCTGTCCAGCCGCGTTGAGCCGTGGTTGTAGCCCGCGCAGCGCACGACACGAGCTCGAGAACGAGCGACTGACTCGCCCCAAGACCAGGGCCGGCAAAAGGCCGGCAAACACATCAGTCATGCGGTCGCTTCCCCTGTCTGGCAAACCTCGCTACAACCCTGGGAGCCCCCGTTCCTGGCGCAGGAGGGGCGCAGGAAGGCCAGGCAGAGGTGAATCCGGGCTCACCCCTGAGTCGGGACTTCCGAGTGCGGCCGGTGCAGTGCTACGGTTGACTCTCATGGTGAAGCCCTGAGAATGTGGAAGAAGAAGAAGAAGAATTCGTTACACCGCCCCCCGCAGGAGGAGTAGAGCTTTGATCCCCTCTACACCGATGCGCACAGAGTCAGAACACGCACACCAGTGTGGATGGTCCGAGCCTCCCGCTCCCCTCGGAGACGTGCATGCCGCGCTGCAGGACACGGCGTTGCCAACACTTCCGTGCGCGGCTTAGAGTCCCTGGGCCACCCGGGTACCACTCCCGGGTTTGCCTGCCACGGAGCTGAGTCAGGACTCGAACCGCCCCAGAAGCGCTCCAGACCTATAGTTATATCACATACTCGCTCTGGGAGATCGCAGTCGCTCGCGGCGAGCACAGTTGCGCGCGATGCATTTGCATGTCGGCGGTCTTGAAGCCAAGCTGTGACTTAGGGGATTTAATGGATACCGCACACCTATATAGACCCTAAGAAGCAAAGCCAGGGCGTCGGGAAGCCCGTTCGGCCGACTTGGCCCGGCAGCATGCGACAAATCGCCGCGACTGGACCTTCTCAAAGCGATGCCCGCTGTGTTCCTACAGCACCTATAGGGTACCAGATATCCAAAAATAGGCTGGGCGACCACCAAGAAGCGTTAAGGGGGCTCAGTCAGGCACGCACCGTGCCCCCGTTTGGCAGCCCCAAACAGCACCCAGC
>BDDC01001141.1:0-22005 GCA_001662425.1 Chlamydomonas sphaeroides
GAGCTCTGGTACATTCCGGCCTCCCCAGGGGTAGGGTGTGCCTGCCACTGGGGACCCGCCCATACCTGCCTGAAGAGACACTAAAGAAACGGACTCGCTCGGTGCACATGCAACTCTCGCGACGAGCGACCCATTTGATTGTTGTAGGGCTCCTGGCTGACTTCGGCCCGCGCTGCGACACGGCGACACGGACCGACAGGCAGTAGGGCGAACCGTGACACGGACATGCGGCTCCCGTACGTTGCCCGCACATGACCAATGTACGTGGCTGACCGTACGCAGGGTCTTGACCGTGCACTTGGCTCGACCCGTACCGTATGGTGTCAAGGGCGTGCGTGGTCCCTCCAAGGTATGCATCTGGTGGTAATATGGGAGGAAGGGCTTCGCGGCCAAGTGGCCGACAACGATTGCATGCGTTTTCGTCATTTCGTAGCAGTGACACAAACACACACAAGCTCCATACGTGTTATTAGATGTACACAATATTTGCTTTGTTCTCAGGGCGGCCTATTAAGGTATCAACAGCTGCTTACTCTCCGCTGAGATATCAATACTCGCTCGACACTCCATTATCAAGCTCCACCTTACATGGGCGCTAACTGAAGCGCGGCATATACATACAGCGGCCCGAAACCAGCAGCCCGACGACGGGATGTCGCGTGGTGGGCAGCAGACGCTTTGCACGTCGCTCCTGGGCTGCTGCTTCCGACCCAAACTGAGTCCACATTCTAGTCAGGCACAGCATAATTTGGGAAGTGGCGGCCAAACAGCAAAGGTGCGTCTGTAGGGCCATACATGCATGGATGTATGCTCCCTCGCAATTAGGTTTTGCAACGTGGCTGACCAAGGGCTGGCCATTCACGACAGCAGATGACATCATCATCAAATGACAGCCAATGCGACACTCGCGGTAGCGCTTCGTTGTTGAGTTTAACGTCATTCCTGCAACGCGCATCACTGTCGGCTCCTTGTGACTTTCAGCTGAGAGCTGAGCTCCTTGTCTCTGTGCTTGGTGTTCAGCTCGGTACCTCGTCGAACACTGTGCGGTGGGTGGTATGTTCGCGGGGCATGCAGGACATGCATGTCACACATACACCTGCGATCGTTGTTTCCATCTGCGATTATAGCGAGCAGTGTTTCCTCCCGGGCTACATGCCAAAGCAGCAGGGCCCCCATAACGCAGCTGGCCAACATGACCACACTGTAACGCAAACGTGCCCTGTGTGGGGATGAAAGCCATTGCTTGTGACGCCTCGTGCGTCAGGGGAGCTCCCCTGTCGTGCATGACACAATCGCGCCGCGTGGTCCGGCCCAGGAGGGTCCGGCCCATCCGTCCTATTCGTGCCGCTAAACGCTCCCCCACAGGTTGTATGGATGCGCTGATGGGCAGGCGTACCTGGCACCAGCGCTGGTGCTACTGGCGCCGTGCTCAACTCTGGGCGAAGCCAGGAGCTCGCTGAGCGAGCCACCCTTCCGCGACCCGTCCCAGGACCCCATCATACGCCGCGCTCTCGCCAGCAAGGTGCGGCGACGCAGGCTTCGACACCTACGCACTGCCGCTAGCTATGACCAGCCCCCGCCCGGCCCCATTATGCCCCACACACCCCCACCAGCAGGAGCCCGCCCTCTCCCTTGCTGCCCTGACGTCCGAGGACACGATCGGCGTGCCTCGCTGCGCCGTGCTGCCGCTGCTATGCTCGGCAGGCGCAACCGTGGCAGCAAAGGACGGCAGCGCCAGCCAGGGGCCCTTGCCCGCCTGCGTCTTGTGGATCGAGGTGCACGCGGCCATCCTTGCTCCGCCGCTGCTGTTGCAGCTGCTCGGTAGCCCTGCCCTCCTGCGGCAGCTGGCCCTCGCCTGCGACGCCTTCCTCACCGTCGGCCTGCCCGACGCCGCCGGCCACGCGGCCTGGCTGTCGGGTGGGCTGCAGCGGCTGGGCGGCTGCTCCAGCGTGGCTGCGCTGGTGGCGGAGGCCGGCGCGCTGACGGAGGCGGCGGTGCGGCGGCGCTTCGTGCTAGAGCCGTGGGTGCGGGCCGCGCTGCTGCCGCCGCTGTGCAGCGCCCCCGGTAGCCCGGTGGTGGCCGAGGCGCAACCGCCGCCGGCTCAGCCGCCGGCTCAGCCGCGGGCCGGCAGCGGCGGCGTCGCCTACCTGTTGCGGCTCGAGCAGCAGGCTGCTCACGCACGCGAGCCGCCTCTGCTGGGGCTGGCGCAACACCTGGCGTGGTCCAGCGAGGCGACTGCTGCCCTTACCCCGGGCCTGCCCAGCGGCACCGGCGCGGCCGCGCCGGGCAAGGCCGGGGCGCCGGATCCGGTGGGCCCGGTCACACCGCCGCAGCCTTGGGAAGCCACTGCGCTGGCTTCGCCGTACACGGCGGTCCGCCGGCGCACGCAGTGGTCGGGTCTGGGGCACGACGACGACAGTGGTGCCAGCGGCGGGCGCAGCGCGAGGCTGGGGCGGGACAGCGCGCTGGGTGCGGTGGCCGCTGTCGAGGCGTCCGCGAGCAGCCGCAGCACGGGCACGGGCATGGCGCCGGAACAGCACACGCAGCCGGCGGTGCCGGTGCTGGGGGCTCAGCCGTTTCCGACCTCACAGGCGCTGCTCGGCCAGCTGCTGCTCGGCGGCGCCGGCAATGCGCCAGCCGGCGGCGTCAGGACGGACGTCAGCGGCATGTTTCCAGGCATCGTGCTGCCGGACTGTGCCCGCTACATTCGCGACGACGCGCGCCAGCCGGCCGACGTCCTGATGCTCATGGCGGCGGCGCCAGGCGCGGCCCCCGGTGGTGCGGGCAGCGCCGCGGCGGCCGAGGCGGCGAGGAGGCCCCAGGCCGAGCCCAGCGGCAGCCGGGCGGTCCGGTCGCTGGTCCTTGTGGGGCTGCGCGCGGCAGAGGGCGGCGCTGCGTTGGCGCTGTACGTCACCTTCCCGGTCGTGCTGCCGGAGCCGCTGCTGGTGGCTGTGCGGGACTGCTGCGAGAGTCTGCTGGGGCAGGTACGCCGGGGGGGCGGGGCGTCGCAGGGGCTGTGACGAATGCAACCCTAAGGAGCCTTTCGTTTGAGTCAGGCAGGAGGGGCCCACCGGGCCGTCATGTGTGAACTGCAGGTGCCATGGTAGGTGCTTCCAGGCAGCTGCCCGGCAGCTACGTACCGACAGCCACACTGCACCTTGCCTCCCCTACCCCTCCCCCACAGACGCTGGGGCCGGCGCTGCGGCGGCAGCTGGCGCCCCACCCCGACTCCTGGCTGGCGCCCGAGCTGGCGGCGCTGGCGGCAGGGCTGCCGGGCGGCGACCTCGCGGTGCCCACACTCAACGGCGGCCGCGACGGCCGCGACAGCCGCGACGGCCGCGACGGCCAGCGCGCGCAACAACACCAGCATGCGCCGCTGTATGAGCCAACGGACAGCTGCCAGCTGGGCGCGGCCTCTCCCGAGGCCGGCATCGCCGGGACCCCCGGTGTCGCCGCGCACACACAGCGCCACGCCTCGTCACCCGCTGCCTGCGCCGCCACGCTCGGTGCGCGACACGCAGACGCCCCGGCCCCGGCTGCGACGCTGCCATGCACGGCGGTGGCCTGCCCTGGGACTTCCGCCAGCAGTTGGCCGAGTGACGGGCGCCTGCAGCAGCCGTTCCGCAGCAGCCGCCATGCTACCGCAAGCCCGGTCGCCCACGCGGCGAGCTCCTTCAGGGCCCTGCTGGACATCAGCGAGCCCGGCATGTCGGCCGAGTGCATCGCACCCGCCCACGCCCAGAGCCACAGCTTCGTGTCGGACGTCCTGCTCTGCTCCACCCCGTCGTCGTCTGCGGCCCAGCAGATGGCGGCGATCCGCAGCAACACAAAACTCGCAGCGCTGCTGACCAGCGGCGCGCAGCACCGTGGTGCTGCACGTGGACTGCCGGGGCCGACCGGCGGCGGCGGCCGCAGCCAGCAGAGCGATGCGGCTTCGCCGCTGCTGCAGCAGGAGGTGGGGCCACCTCCAAGCGAGCAGCGGCGTGCACGCTAGCGTGCGGCACGCTCGGGCCGCCAGACGGAGACCATGGCGTGTGGGGCACCCGCCCCCGCCTTCCTTTCCTTGTCGCGCCGTCTTGAGCCTCGTCGCCTCCCCCCTTGCTGCTGCATGTGGACCTGCTGTGCTGTGCTGCGCGCCCTAGCAGGTCACGTGGTTACTGCCGCTGTCCGACGCATCCGCCGCCCAGGCCGGCGACGGCGGCACACTGCTGCGCGGCTCCTACCTGGATCTGCTGGTCGACTCCATCATGGGCGTCAGTCACCCTCAGGCCGCTGCGCCAGCAGTCACACCGCCGCCAGACACGCAGCGCAAGAGGTGCGCTGTGGGCGCAGCACATGTCGAACTATTGTTTTCTTGGGGGTCGGTGCTGGGGATGGATCGATCGGGCACGCATGCAGCGGACGCCGCCTCGCTCTCCAAACGCTTGCTGACAGTGGCTGGCGCAGCCCAACTTACAGCCTAGACCAGAGCCGCACTCGGCTGTCCCCTTTGGTGTGTCCGCAGCTTGGGTGCCGCTCCGTACGAGTGGGGCCGCCATGACGACGACGACAATCTGCTCGACGACCTGTAAACCGAGCGAGACAGGCCGGCCTCGGCCACGCCGTGCAAGCGAGGCTTCGTGCCGCGCCTGGTGCCCGGCACCGCGCCCGTCGCCAGACAGCTGGCGGAGCTGCCCGACGAGGAGCTGAGGCATGCAGGCCCCGGCAGGGCCCGGCTCGCGCGATGACGACGAGCCGCCGCAGCGGCCGTCGTCCTGGCTGCTGGGCGCGGTGGGGGGCCGCGCTTGGACCGCCGCAGGAGCTCGCTGCGGTTGCAGCACGTGGGGCCGCAGGAGCTTGCGTGGAGGAGCATAGCAGGACGAGGACTGCCCCGCCCGCTGATGGAGCGTAGGGTGGTGACCCGGCAGGTCCAATTGGTTACACCGTTCGCTGGCTCGCTCTCCTGCACACCCACGTCAGGCCACGCCACGTCACGCGCGCGCGTGCTGGTGTACGGCACGCTGGCCAACGGACGTGGTCGCCGACATGGGCCCGCTACATGCAGAGCCCGGCAGCCGGCCCACAATCGCGGCACAACGCTGATCTGGCACGTATCGATTCGGTACGGTGCAGCGATCATGTCGTAGTGTCGCGCTTTGGTTGATAGTTGCGGAAGCGTGAATGGCTGGGTGGGGCGTGGGCGTGGCGCGACTCCCAAGCTCCCCCACGCGCATGGCCGCCAAAAGCCAGCCGCGCGCATACCGTCATTCCACGGCCATCCACTGCCCGCGCCGTCCCCGCCGAACCAGCCGCAATGCATCCCGCATGGCGCCCGTGGCCGAGGGGCTGCGGGCGCTGGCGCAGCCGACGCAGGAGGCGGCGGGGGCGGCCTCGCTCCCCCTCGGATCGCTCGACCGGTGCCGCTCGCTGCATGCGATGCCATGCCATGCCATGCTATGCATTCGAAGCGGCATGCAAGCTGCAACCGCCTGCGGTCACTGCGGTGGACGCGCTCTGAGGCTTGGGGACAGCATGTTGGGGGTGAACGGACCTCCTGTCGCTCCTGTACGGTCGGGTGTCGTATGCGCGGTCACCATGCTGCTGGCCCGCAAGCCGGCAAGCTGTCTCTGGTCCGGCTATCTGCCGCGGCCTGCGAATGCGGACTGAGCTGCGCACGCACACAAGTTCGTTGCAGCGATCGTTTCTTGTGCGTCGGCGTGGGACATGGGCCAAAGCCGGTCTCTGCGCTGTTCGTGCTGTATGTTGCGCGTGATGGCATGAGGCGCGTTCCGTGGTAGGCGCGACCCTGCTGCAGCGCGCGACCAATCCGCCGAGCGAGCGGCGGCAGGTGCCGCAGCGGCTGGAGGCTGGGCAGCGCTGACGGCTCCGTGGCTGCTGCCCCGTGCGTGCTGCTGGCAGGAAAGTGTCGCGACAATCGTTGCTGTTCGGCAGCCTTGCCTGTACGGCAATCCGTGCTGCACGGCAGTGTTGCCTTGCCGGCGAAGTGTGCGTTTTGACGACAGTTCTTATAGTTGCTGGTGAATTGTCATGTCCTCTTTGTGCTGTATGGTACCTGCATGGTGCCCCCAACCACCCCTTCACGGCAAGCACAGGCGAATGTGCGGGCCGTGCGACGTGCCATTTATTGGGATCAACCCCAAGGCGCGTTCAGAAGCGTACGGCATGCCTATGTTGCTTGCATTCTGCGAGCGGGGATTGCTTGGGCAAACCCGAAGCGAAGCATTGTCTGCCTTTTTCCAACCCCCAATGTGAGCGGGCGGGGCCACTCCCTATGTCGTGTTGATGCCTCCTCATGTGCGTGTGCGCGTACATGCACGCGTGGTGCTGGGTGTCGTGTGGCGCATGGAGCGGGCAATGCCTGTGTCTAGCTATTGTGTCTGGAGCTCTGGCCATGGGCGGGGATGGATGGATCCTCTGTAGTGAAGTTTGGCGTTCGTCGCTCACATGGCCATGGAAGGCGAACAACTACTGGCTGGGCTTGCAAGGTGCCGTGCGGCGCGTTCGTTGTTGTGCATTGCTTGGCAGCGGCACGTCCAGGCTGCGCACCTGCCAGCGTGCGCTTTGTTGCTTGGCTGGCGGGATCATTGTTTGCAGGCGGTTCACGGGAAGGGGACAAGTGGCACGGCGCGCCGCCGTGGTTGTCATGAAGCAAGGCCCGGTGCGCGACGCGGCCGTTTGTGTTATGTTGGGGTGTGGTGTAACACCGGTGACATGACTGATGCAGGGTGACTGCTGGCTGGGTGGAGAGGCGCCAGCGGACGCAAGGCTGGATGGGATAGGGCGGCGTGCGCTTGTGTTACGTAGTTTGGGGCGCTTAGCTTGAGGGCCAGTAGTTGGCAGACGCGAGTTGAGTTGCGGTACGGAAACAGCCAGCGGGCAGGAGTACACAGGCAGCAGGCAACTGGCTCACATGGAGGCGGCGGCTGCGGAGACTTGCTTGGCGGCGGGGCGCTGGTAACGCCGGCAACATTTGCACCCTCATTTTCTGGGCTGCATGCATTGGCGCCTTGCTTGCAGTGACGTGAGCCATCTTCACAGCATAGCTTGCACACCAGCCGCGCGGGGTAGAACAGCAGCATGCTGACAGAACGCACGCACGCAGGAGTAAGCCCGGTTGCCAAGCAATCCCTTCCTACATCGCTCGTCTCGCCTGCCAGGGGCCGCCAAGCGCACACACGCACGCCGCCACGGCGCTCGCGCCTGCTGGTTCGTTACACAGGCTGACACGCCCTCCCGCCCCTGCCACCAGCCCGCCTCGCTCGCTCCTCCCTGGCTGCTGCCTGCCGCCTTATCTCACGCACATAGCCTGCGGGATACATACAGCCCCCGGCCGCCTAACTAGCTAGGCCGTCTCGCTAGTCTCGCTTCTGGTAGGGAATGGCCAAGCCTGCGGCCATGCGCGCTGAAGCCACGAGGCGGGGACTGCGTTGACGAGTGCTCGCCCCACAGATATCTGTGACTCATCGAGCATCAGCAAGGCCCAGCCATGCCAGCAGGACCTTGAGAGGCCGCCGCTCTCGCTCGCAGCTCAGGGCTGGTGACAACCTTGCGCGCAGTCCCTACGTACCAACCTAAACAACCGCGCAGACGGCCCAGCACCGTCGCCTGGCGTCAGGAGACATCACGACGACGACCTTTATGCACACATACATTACTGCTGAGTGCGTGACGGGCCCCTGGGCTGCTGGATGGAACTCGGGGGTTGTGAATACGCACGCAGGTACGCTTCTTGATTTCCTGTGGCAGTGTCAACTGTAATCATGCCGGCGGGCTGCTGCTGAACGACGCCTTGCCCCACACGGCATGGCCGAGCACCCGAGCCAGCGGCAGCATGCTGCTGCTGCGTGAGGGGTTTCCGGAAACGACCGGGGGTTGGATTCGCGTTAAGTTCCGTACTCCGGCTGCTGCCCCTCACTGTCCCGAGCTGAGGTCAGGAACCACTGGACCAAGGCTGATGTAAGGCCTTCCACATGCGGAGCAGAAAGCACCGTGAGCACGGAGCACAGGCGGACAAACGAACGGCAGGCGCGCAACAGAACCGAACAATGCAGCGGGCCAGCGGCGAGGGGGATCACCGGCTAGCAGCCGCACGCCCGCACCAACAAAACAACGACGGCGCTAGCCACGTGACGGCCACCGCCCCCAAACAACAAACCCAGCGGCAGATGAGAGGCGGGGCTGCGCCCAGCTCTATCGGCGGCGGCCCGCAGCAAGGGCCAACCTACTCAGCGCGCGCCACACAGTTCACGGCAGGCCCCGAAGGTTAAAAAGGAGTGGGCACACCCACAGCAGAAACTCCTTTGCGCGCGACAAAAATCGGGGCTGCAGGCAGTGCGGCCGAGCGCGGCCGTCTCGACGCCAGGTCCCAAGCATGTGGCAGAGAGCGAGGCATGAGCGGGAGCTCGTGCGGACGGAAAAGTAGACTTGACTGCTCGGCCACTGCAGCGTGCTGGGTCCGAGGCAGGTAAAGCGCTTGCCGCGGTGAGTGGGCACGCAGCGGGCCCCTCAGGCCGTTCGGGGCAGCCGTACCGTCCGTACGGAACGCGGCTCAGTACCTCCGTCGCTACGCTCCTCCGGCACTAAGCATCGATCTAGCTTGCCCCGTCCCTGCCCTGCTGGGCTGCACGGCCAGTGCGTGCCTGGCCCTGCCTGGCAGGCCGCGCCGCAACCTCCGCACAACCCCCTCCTGGCCCGACCAGGTTTCACATAGCATCACAGACCGAGGCTGCTGGCGAACGCTGACGTCCTGGGTCGCGCCACCGCTCTGGGCGAACTACAGTGGACTGGTAGATGGCAATGCGACTATAGGGTCGTGCAAGTGCTTGAGGCTGCCCTGGCGCCCGAGTTCCACTGCCTCGGCCCACGCTCTGGTCGGAGCCGCGTGGCGTACTGTGCGGCGCGTCCTCGTCCTCTCCACTTCACAACAATCGCCCTGCGCCCGACGAACCCTCCCTGGGGTTCAGTTTGTTGTTTGTTGTTATCCATCGTCACGATATCATGGGCAGCGGTATGCATTCAATTGAGCGTGCAGTGGGCTGTAGCCCCCGACTCGTATAGAACAGAGCCTTGCCCAAGGCGGCCGCGCCGCGGCAGCAGTACGCGAGACTGCTGTCTGACTGTCCGTCCGCGCCGGTCAAAACCCGTTGAGCCGCCCAAGCGAGCCATATAATCAGTGTTAGAGACAACTAAAAATTTTCAATTGCGTGGAAGAGCGGGCCGAAAAGCAAAAAGGTCAAGCGCAGGCCGAGACCGAGTCGCGTGGTCACAAGTAACCGAGCACAGGTGCATGCCACCGACCCGTGCATTACAGTTCCAGATGCCTGCAGTAGTGCAGGGCCATGCTTACAAAGGATGAGGCTGTCCGAGCGCTATTTAGCGATTGCAACACGGCTGTCGTTGCGGTCTCTCTCGCGTCCAGTTATAAGTCAGCGCGAGGGTCTTCTAGCAGATGCGCGCAGCTTACGGCGTTGCATAAAGTTTTAAGGCTCGACTGGTGGAACGCCGCCGCCGAGCGCTTACCCGGCGCGCTTGCCAGCAGCCATGCTACGACGCCATCCTCTTCACGCGCTCGCATCGCGGTCGCGCTGCAAGACTTGCTGGACCGGGACATCGGTGCAGCCAGTATTGCAAGCGTACTCGCTGGCAGTCTGCCTGAGACGCAGCTGCGCTCAAAGGGCTACCACATTCACGCATTGCTTATGCGGCTGCCCGAGTCCGCGGAGGGACTCAGCAACCAAAGGAATTGCGGTTTCTTCCGCCGCTGCTTGCGGCCGCGCACCGCAAGCGACGACGGCGCTGACGGTGACGCGGATGCTACTGTTGTTGGTACCCTGCTGCTGCAGCTTACACTAAAGCAGGATGCAATCTCGCAGCCGTTGCCGGCGTGCATGACTAACAGCAGCCACAACCGCGGTCCCACGCCCAGCGCGCCCCCCGCCGCTGGCTTGCTCGGCGCGCTGTGCCTTGAGGGCTTGCCCGTCATAGTGACCGCTTTCACCGCGGACGGCGACTGCTGCTATCAGAACGACGCCTCGCTCGGCTATTATGGCGACCGCCGCGACGAGGCTTCCACATGTGGCGGCGGCGGTGGCATCCTGGCTGAGCTGTTTGCATCCGAGCCCACGAGGCTGGGGCCCATGCTGGCGGCGGTGATGCAGCAGGGAGCGGTGTGGGAGGGTGAGCACCTTGGACGGAGGGGCCTCGCACCGGTGCAGTCACTCGCAGTAGCGCAGTGGAGTACCACCGCGCACGACTAACAAGCCGTGCACCCCACGCACACGTCCGCCCCAACATACACCACACATCGCAGGCATCGTGCGCGTGCCCCGCTGTCTCAACCCCGCCGGCCCGCTGCCATCCACCTCCTCCTGCACTCTGGCAGCAGGCGACGGCCGCACGGCAGAGGTCGGTGCGCTGACACATTCCCAGCCGCGGTGCCCTTTTGCTGTGAAGCCAGCAGCGTTGAAGTGCGTGGAGGTCCGCGGCGGTGCCCCTGCTGCTAGTCGCGTGCGTACCGTATGCCTGACATAGACCACGCGCGCTGCTGTTTGTACATGCCTGCTGCATTATTCTGCACCACGTTCACGCCCACGACGACCTGAGCAGCCAACGCGATGCCCGCCCCTCCCCCTTACCTCGCCTCCCCTCCAGGCCAAGGACCCCTCCAATGCTAAGCCCTCCCACACGCCTGCCGCCAGCTCCACCACACCAACCACATTACCGCCCGGCGCCTGCCCACAGCAGCCGGGCAGCAGCGGCAGCTACGCCCGGGCCGGTGGCAGCAGCGGCAGCCCTTACCGGCCCAGCGGCGGCGCCAGCAACAGCGGCAGCGCCTGGGCCGAGTTCCGACGGCTGGGCCTGCTGAGGTCGCTCGGCTCCATCCTGAGCTCCCCCGACAGAGTCGCGACAGCAGCAGGACATAGCGGCGCGTTGCCTGTAGCAGCGGCCTCGGGGCTTGTCGCTGCAAGTGCTACTGCAGGCGAGGCGGCAGCTGCTGGCGGCTTGGCTGCGTCCCGGCTGGCCTCGACATCCCGCGCTGGGGAGGGCCTCCCCAGGAGCTGGTTCCGCTCGCTCCACGCCAGCCGCGCCAGCCCCAGCCCACGCGCCGTGGCGCCCAGCTCCCGCAGCGAGCGCGGGCACAGCACACGCAGCGGGGCGAGCCGACATGGTCGCGATGGCCCGAACGGTAACAGTCACTTCTGGCCGGCACCGGTGGCGGCGGAGGAGGAGGACGCTCAGCGCGCGGAGGAGGACGAGCTCGAGGCGGTGCTCGGGCGGCTGCACTTCGACTCGTACAAGGCTGCCAGCAGCAGCCAGGGGTCCGCTTCTGCGCGCGGTGGCGCGCTGGCGGCGGGCCAGGGCTGCGCGCGCGCCTTCCTGTCCTTCACCTCACGTATGCGGCCGGCGCCGCCGGGCGGCTTCGGCCGTGCGAGCAGCTCGGCGGCGCAGGTAGTGCTGTCACCGGCGGCGCAGGTGCCGCAGCACACTACTGCGGCGGCCTCATGCTCACAACTTGCGATTGGTCCGGACGTGGGCTCAGACGCGGTGCTGCTGACGAAGGGCGCACTGGCACGCGAGGCCCTCGCGACAGCAGCAGCCATGGACGGGGCGACTAGCTGCGGTGCGCAGCTGCTGGTGGCGGCTCTCGGCAGCAACTGCAACAAGCCGCCCCGCTGCGACCGCCCGGCGTCGTCGCGGCAGCGCATGTCGCAGATGCGCTTTGCGTGCGCAGATCCGCTCGCGACGAGCACGTGGCAGGTGAGCAGATGTATGGGAATGTGATAATCGTGCAAACATCCTTTCAAACGGTTGATGTTGCCGATGTTTCGGCGTGTGCGGAGTTTCCCAGCAGAAGCCGTGCGTGCGCCTGCGCTGCACGCACGTAATTTGGGTGCAGGAAGCCCAAGTCGTTCAGAATAACCATTGCGGTTGTACCTGTCCTTGACACTGTGCATCAACTAATAACCGCCAGGTCATGTTCGAGCCGACGGTGGCCGCGGCTGCAGCTGCGGCGAGTACAAACGCTGGCGGCCCCCAGCTTGGGGCTGCTACAACCAGCAGATGCAGTGCAAGCGCGGTATCGTCACTGCTCCTTACGACCAGAGAGGTGCCGCAGCACGGGGCTGGTGCGCGGGCAGATGAGCTCCCAGCTGCCGAGCAGCCCTGCGCAGCTGCACCGCCCACCGAGACGACCGGGGCCCCTATCGAGGCAGCATCCTCATCCCCAGCAGCAGTGCCGCGCGCTGGGCTGGAGGTTCAGTCAGCGTCCGCCATGAACGGCCACCAGCCGCTGTGCGTAGGCGAATTGACAGAGGAGGCCCGGTGCTGGGCAGAATTCCACAGCAGCCTCAGCACAGGCGGCGGTGCCGGCGGCCTCGGTTCCAACACCACCCCGGGGATTGCCCCCAGCCCGGAGCCCACCGGATCAGCGCCTGCTGCCAGCCCATGCATGGCTGCGCCAACCCACCCCCTGTCGCCGCCGCCGCCGCTGCCACCGCAGTCAGGGCCCATTGCAAGCAGCTGCACCTTCAAGGCCGAGCACATGCCCAAGCGCCGTGCAGTCCCAGCACTGTCGCCTTTAGCGACAGCATGCCCGTTGCGGGGCGCCGCCATCACGGCGGCGGTGGCCGCTCATGCCGATGACAGCGCCGTAGAGGCGAGTTCCGGCAGGGGCGAGGTTGGGAGGGCGCCGGCGGTGCTCGAGAACAGCCGCGGCTTACAGCGTGCTGCCTCTTCCGGGCTAGCCGCGGCGTCCACTCCAAGGGGAGACGAGGCCACCTCAAGACGCACTGCGCCTCGCTCTGTCGTCACTGGCTCATCACAGCCACGGCGCAGTCCGCACTCGCATGCGGCGCCGCGTGTGCTGCAGTTTGCGCAGTCGCTGCAGCAGGCACCCGCTGCCATGTCGTCAGGGAGCAGCAGCCGCGCGCAGAGCACGGCCACAACAGCGCGCATTGCAGAATGTGTGAGCCACCCTGCAGTAGCAGGCACGTCGATGTGCAATGGCTTGGGGCCGGCGGCCGCTGCAGCCTTGTCCAGCCCCACCACCCGCCCGCAGCAGCAGCAGCAGCAGCAGCAGCCGCCTCAGCAGGCGCTTGGTGTGCGGCATCAGGCGGAAGAGGCAGAGGACCAGCAGCGGCCTGCCGGCGGCCACGCTTCCGACTCCAGCGGTGTGGCCTGGCACGAACTGCGGGCAGCAGCGGTGGTGGACCCGGACAGTAACGCCAGGTGGGGTGCGGTCGGGCTGGGACCGAGCAAATGGTGCTGCTTGGGGCATGCATAGTGCCTAGCACGCTAATGGTCCACTGCCAACTCCCTCCAATCATTTATCACGTCTACATACGCATGCCTGCGGCCTGCCCGCCCAGGTACCTCGTGCTGATCCAAAAAGACGTCACGGCAAAGGTGGACACGGAGAGGCACATCGCCCAGGTACGGCAGCAGGGACGAAAATGAGCAGTCGAGTCACGGGTCGGTAGCCATGCTAAGCCATGCGTGCCGTGGGCTGGCGGGCCCCCGCCAGTCGTCGCTCGTTGCCAACAGCATGCTGCACGCACATGCTGCCGTGCTCGCCCCTGGTGCTCACTAACTCAACCAGGTATCGGAGGTGCAGCACCGACTGCTGGAACAGATCTTTCCCCGCCACGTCCTGGCATACATGACGGAAGAGGGCTACGGGCCGGACGAGCAGATGCAGGTGCTGCTGCACCCGGCTGAGCTAGCAGAGCAGCAGCATCAAAAGCAGCAAAAGCAGCAGCAGCAGCAGCACAACGGTCAGACTCCGGCCCTCCTGGCATCCCCGGCAGCGGCGTGGCGGCCGCATGTACGCGACTGCACCCGGCTGGCAACGTGGCACCCGCAGGTACAACACATGCATGACGGGGCCTAACATTGCAATATGGTGACATGCATCGAATGGATGAACCCAGCCAGTGCATTGCCGACTGTCAGTCGAGCTACTGCACATGCACGAAGCCTGTGCAGCAGGTCCATGCATGCATGACGTCTCGCTCGCCATGCATTGCCCCAATTCTGTCTCCAGGTCACGCTCCTGTTTGCCGACATCCAGGGTACGAGTTCTCAGTTGCGATGCCGCCGGACTAGCCAGACGGGCATGAGGTTTTGCACGAGTCCTCATGCGACACACGCCCATGCTTGCTAAGCAGCAGGCATGGTCCACGTACCAGTATCTATTGATCTGCGCCCATGCGTCCAGCCTAGCCCGCCCTCCCGCCTCCTGCCTTACTTCCGCCACGCAGGCTTCACGCCAATGTGCAAGCAGCTCCCGCCCACCGTGGTGATGCGCTTCCTCAACGACCTTTTTGTGGCCTTTGATTCAGCCCTCGACTGGCATGGCGTGTACAAGGTACCTAGCAGTGCCGGGCGGGGTCCTGTGCGGGGTCCTGCTGCCCAATAAACCCCGCTGATTCTGTGCTTCTCTATCTGCACTGTTCTTATGTAACTGCTTTGTGGAACGACCCCAGGTGGAGACTATTGGCGACTGCTATGTCGTGGCCGGAGGGCTGATTGCGGAGGACGCTGACGGCATGGCTACAGTGGCGGGAAATGCTGACCCGCGTCACGCAGATAAGGTCTTTGCATTTGCGCAGGTGAGGCAACGCGAGCGAGATATCATGTGGACAAAAAACAATTGTACGCGTGTGTTGCGTGTTTATCAATCATGTTATGATATATGCCCTGTGCAGCACACCCTGGGTTGATGACGCGTCGGTCTTGCGTGTATTGTAAGAGGCAGGGATGTGTCTCGTTTATGTGACCGGTGCGGGAAACGAAGCACAGCGCCGCCTCAAACGAAATCAATCCCCGGCCCGCCCAGACCGTGTACCAATGTGTAATTTGCCTGGCGTTGGGGATGTGTATTGCTTGGTGTGATTGATGGGGGCTAGCCGCCGCAGCACGCACCTGCCGATGCACACTAATGTATGTGTGGGAGTTGCTCGAGTCCATTCTTTATCAGTATTGTATCACGGTGTGTAGCGTTATGTCACGGCATTCTGGAAGCTTTGCTGTACGAACTTCGTGCTCAGCGTCATGCTGTGTGTAATCTTATATATCGCACATATTGTGCCCATGATGATATACTCTGTTCAGCGTTTGCCCCCCTCCCATCCCCCCGCCGTTCTATCTAATGCCAAGACCATGCTCCGCTGCGCCAGCCGCGTCACCCTGCCCACCACCGGCGAGCCAGTCAAGATACGAGTGGGCATCCACAGCGGCCCTGTCGTCAGCGGTGTCGTGGGCACCCGCATGCCGCGCTTCTGCCTGTTTGGTGCGCGCATATGCACGCATGCGTGCGTGCTTGCTGGCTAGGTAGCTTGCTTGCATGGCCCCAGTATGCTATGTAGCGAGGCGCCGGGCTTGATGTGCATATATAAAACCCCCGCTCACCATAAATTGCCGCTTCATTTGGCTGGTGTCCCCATCAGGCGACACCATCAACACCACCAGCCGCATGGAGAGCACCTCGCAGGCCGGCTGCGTGCACGTCAGCAGCGACACGGTAGGGCAGGGGGCTGGGTGCAGGCGGTCGCACACCCAAGGCCACGGAGCATGCACGGTGTGCACATGCTGACTAGCTAGCACCCAAGCAAGCAGCCATAGCAGCCAGCGTCCTCATTATTAGCGACCCGCCCGCCACCCCAAGCAACCGATCACGCAAGCCACGCAGCCATATCTTCATCATGGCTGGCCTTGACCGCACATCCATGCCCCGCCCTTGAATCCGGCTCTACCTCCTACCTGTGCAGTGGGCGCAGCTTTCATGCCGTGCGCGTGATGCCGCTGGCTGGGCCCCCACGGGCGGCGTCGAGGTCAAAGGCAAGGGCCTCATGGAAACCCACCTCTGGACACCGCAGCCACAGCAGCTGCGGGTGCAGCAGCAGCCCATGTGGTCAGAGATCGACACCGCTGTGTGCCGCCTGGCGGTAGCCACCACCAGGGCCCCTGCCCTGGTCCACCAGCAGCAGGCGGCCGAGCCCACAGCTGCCGCGGCCGCCGCCGCCGTCACCTTTGGCCTGCTGGGCCCTGCACCGCCATCAGCTTCCCACAACTCCTCCTTGCTGCCGCTTCTGCCGGGGCCTGCTGGCGCACACGTCGCAGAGAGGGCTGAGCCAACAGTCGGGCCGCCGCCGCCACCAGCAGCAGGCCTGCTGATGAGCCGCCTGCTAGGCATGCGCCTTGCAGACAAGCTGGATGCGGGTGCGCTCCCAGGCGCAAAGGCCGTCAGCAGTAGCTTATCTGGCGTGGCGGGGTCCTATGCCACAGCGTCCTCGAGCGCAGCATCTGGAGGCTCGCACCATAGCCTAGCCACCCTGGCATGGCTTCACCATGAGCCGCGGCCGCAGCACGAGCGCCTGCGGCCGGAGCCTGAGCTGCAGCTCGACCAGCTCCCCCTGGGGCAGCGCGGCAGCGGCGTTGGCCGTGGCGCGGCTGCTGGCACCGGCGGCTTCGTAGGCCGCGGCCCTGGCCGTGGCCGGGGTGCGAGCAGCGTCGCAACGCCCAGCAGCAGCCTCAGCAGGTCACAGCAAGACGTATCGCTGACGCTCGGCTTGCTGCGTGTTCTGGAGGCCGAAGACGCCGTGCCGCCTGGAGCCGATGATGTCGCGACCCGGCCTGATGACGCCGTGTAGCGCGAACAGCTGCAGTAGCCGGCTGCGTATTGAGCTGAGCTTCCCAGTGGCGCCCAGCTAGGGCTGCTGCGCTGGAGCTGGCGCATCATCATCAGCGGCGTGATCAGCAGCAGCGCACGCGCGAGCGCCTGGCGGTGGCGCAGCAGGCCGCCTGCGCGCGCCGGTACCACGGACAGGAGCGCCGCCGGCGGCAGCAGCTGCAGCAGCACCAACCTCGTGCCTGCGCTGGGAGTCGCGGTGGCGCGCGGTAGCCAGCCAGGAGATAGACCTGATGGGCAGGGCGGGGTCGCCCACGGCCGGTGTAGGATCCCACACGCAGTCGCTGCCGTTGCGCGCTAGTGGGCCGACCCACAGGGGCCGTACGTAGAGGGGCCGTGAATCAGTTCATTGGGTCTGGGTCTGTATGCGTGGGGGTGTGGGGGACGGGGACGGGCAGTGGCGGCGCGGGTGGACGCATGCGACACGCTGTTGTATGCCAGTAGCCTGCCGCGTGCCGCGCATAAGCTCGATTGGTCACCTGTCGCCATCGTGGCTCGCCTCGACCTCCCTGCTGGCGCGCCGGTCATAGCTGTGTCGACGTGGGTTCTTGTTACTTGCTTGTGGTAGCAACCGCCGTCGCCGAGCGTCGACATAGAGTTACGTTATGTACTCTTTTCAGGGCCATCTCACTTGCTTTATTACGTACCGCACCCGCTGCCGAACGTACCGCACCCCCTGCCGATTTCTTGCGGAACGGGCGCAAAGGGGCAATGGAGCGGCGATGGAGCGGCGATGGAGCGGCGATATCGATGGAGCTTAGCGCAGGAGGCTCCTGGCGAAGCGGATGGATGGAGCGTGAGAGTGCGTGCAAGGCATGTACAGCATGGCGTACGTGGGGCCGGCCGGGATGCAGTACAGCGAGAGGGTTGCCCCGAACAGAGCTGGCGAGAGACGGGGGTGAGCGAGCACTGAGCGGCGCATTGATGGGCAAACGACGCGGTGGACCCCCGCGTGCAAGCCCTGCGGCCTGCGGTACTGATGAGACGGGTACTGCATGCTGCGCCTTATGATTGGCGTGGGGGCGTTGGAGGAGGCTGATGCTGCTAATGCTGCAGTGTACGGTACGTGGCATCGCCGCCGGCGCTCCGTTGCGTGGTCGGCAGCAGCCGATCGTGGCAAGCACAAACCCGCTGACTCAGCGTGGAGTAGTGCAATAGTCGAAGGAAAGATAATAGATTGACTGACTGCAGCGAGCCAGCAGGTACGCGTCTGGCGCACATAGCTTGGGGTCCCGGCTGGGGTCGGGGCCTGGGAGGCGCCGGCGGCGGGCTGACACTGGCCGTGCGTGGCAGGGGTGAGCGAGGGAGGGTACCGACGTAAGAGAGGAGCTAGCAGGTTTGTGAGGCTGCCGCCAGCAAGCGTCTTGGTTGGTGCGCGTCGCTATCATAGGATAGGCTCCGGCTGGCGCGGGCAGCCGCGGCTGGCTGCAGGTAGATGACGAGGCCGCCCAAGTACCGGAGGCGGCGGTGTAGCCAGCCAGGGCTGTAGCACAGGGCTAGCGGGCGCGGGCCGGGCAGGGGTGGGGGTTTGTGCTTCGGCTGCCATATGAATGGCCATTCAAGTTTGTCTGCGTGCTACGTAGGCGTGAGCTGGTGGTGGGTCTTGATGAGCCCACCGTGCCTGGTCTGTGCAGGCGTGCGTGGGGGCTTGGCGGCTGACCATCCATGTGCTCAGCTGTGGGTTGGGCCCTTGCTTGCGATCAGGGCATGCAGCGCTGCTGCATCGCTCGCCCTTCGCGCTGCAGACATGTGCGCGATCGACGGCAGGAAGGGGGAGCGCAAGGGCGCTGATAGCACGGACTGAATGCTTTCTTTGACGCTGAACTGCCGAGCGATGCGAGCGATGCGATGCTGGGGGTGCGAGTTTGGGGGTTGGGGCCTTCGTTCGTGGTGCCGTGCTGGCAAGCGAACGCTGCTCTGCTGTATGTGCCGTCTTGCTGCCGCTGCGTCGCTGCGATCTGTTCAGGGCGGGGGCGGAGGGGCCCGTGGCGCCGTGTTAAGCAAGGTGCCTGGTACGGTGGGTGGGTGGGCGCGTGCTGTCAGGAGGCTATGCAGGGTGCACAGGAGACGAGAGCGACGGCGCCCTTGGGTGGATAGGAGAGCGAGTTCCCGGAGAACCCTCGCGGATTCATAGAAAGCAAGTGGCGGGGCTGGGGGGGCTTTCGGCGGTCGGTGGGGCGGACGAGCATGAGCGAGGGGCCAGAAGGCTCGAATGTTGTGTCATGGCGGTGGTGGCCCCTGGACGCCGCCACACCGACACAACGTGCTGCCAAGTGTGGGTGATGAAGGTGAGGCACCAGTCTAGTGGCAGCGGATGCGCCGTTGCGGCCGGCCTTGCTGTGTGGCCGCTGATGCCTGTGACGTGCGGGCCGGGGCGGGGTGGCGCCCGCCTGCCGCTCAGGGCTGCAGGGCTTCGACGAGGAGCTGAGGGTGCGCATAGGCACAGGCAGCCGCGGCGCACGTGGCTGCTGCTGGGCGAGCGACTGCTGCTGGGCGCTGCGCAGGCAGGGGTTGCTTGCGGCGCCCTGCGTGACCTGCTCCGGCCGCCGAGCTGTCAAGAGACACGGCGATGGTCTCCGAGCGTTTGCATGCCCTGCACCCGGGCGGTAGCCACGCCCAGGCTCTGCGCAGCCCTCCCTGCTGGGCATGCCGGCCCGAGCGCATGCAACCGCAGGCCGCCCCGCAGCGCCTGGCTCTGCTCCACTCCCGCCCGCTCCTGCGGCAACTCACGCGGCAGCTCCGGACTTGTGGCACACCCGGGCGCAGCACCCATGGCGCCGTTGCAACTGCCGACCGGCCCCCGCCCGCCGGGCACACGGCCATGTTGGCCCACATGGGCCCACACCACACCCAATAGCGCCGGCAACCGTTCGTCCCCGTGGCGGGCGGCGCCTGCACCCTGAAGCCGCCCTTGGCGCCCTGCATGCCCTCGCGCGCACGTGCCATGCATCCGGCGGCTGCAGCCCTTGCGCAGGCAGGGCGGCCCCAGCCTGCACACCGAGGCTTGCGAACTCGCACACGAGGCGACGGTGACCGGGTGAGGCACATCAACAGCCCATCGTGCACGCTCCATCTTCACACACATTCGCTGCACACCTCGTAGTACTCTCCACACCTCAATCCAACACCTCGATCAACTGAATCGAACACACGCCCAGAGCCACGTGCCCCGCTCTCGGCTTCGCAACCCCCAGGCAGCAGCCCACGGCCCTCAGCCCCGCGCCAGGTCCCGTTGCCAAGCGCGCCGTCGGAGGCCCCGGCGGCGCATGCCCGCCACAACCACACACGCACGCAAACCAGCGCGCGCGCATGTTTGTGTGGTCGGCCTGCACCCCAAGCAATCTCCTTCACGGCGCGCCTCAATCAGCGCCCGGCCGCCCGCGCCACTCGAGCCCCACCCGGCCTCCGCCCTCGCTGCTGCCACCGTCAAGATGCTCGGTGGCGGCCGGCACGCGAGCGGGACAAGGTGGGGCTCGGGTAGCATCACGGATTTCGGCGCGGGCGCGTCACACGCAACGGAACCAGCCCGGAGATCGGCGCCCCTTCTTGGCGAGGAGGCGCCGTCCCCGGGTCACAGCGCGGGCCGGCGGGCCTTGCCGCAGCAAAGAAAACCAAGCAACGGCAGGAGATAAGCACAGCACACCAGCGCAACAAGCGACGCAGCTTGCGCGGCGCGGCGCGCGGGCGCACGGCGTGCGTGCCCTGCCGACAGGCCCTTCGCTGCGCCAAGACCCCTGAGCCGCAGGAGCTGAGGACCAGCCGCGGCCCCGGGCCCCCGAGGGGCGCCGGCAGGCGGCGCGGCCAGGCCCTAAGCTTATGCTCTCCTAGAGCCTGGCGCCACCCTCACCCCTCGGCATCTCACGCACAAAACCACTCCGCTCGTGTCTGTCCGCCGCCCCCAACCCTGCGCAAGCCCCGTGCGCCGCCGTACGATAGTTGCCGTACGGCGACGGTTGAGGCTGCCAGCGGTTGGAGGTTTACGAAGATCATGTGACGCACAGCTTGGTCGCCCATGCCGGCGGCCGCCCGTCGTACACCGGAAGGCCGCACGACAGACCGCTGGCGGCTGCGGCGCCGCTGCTGCCGCTGGCACCGGCCGGACCGGCGGGCTCGGATGCGGCTGCGGACTCGTCGGCGCCGCCGCCGGCCGTGGTGGCGGCTGCGGCCAGGTCGGCGACAATGTCGGCCACGGGGGCCTCGCTGTAGGGGTTGCGCAGGAGCGCGTAGACGCTGTGCGGGGCAGCAGCGCGGCGTGGCACGGCAGACGGCAGGCTCAGGAACGGGCCACCATGTGCATGCGTGACTGCCGCGCCGCTTCGCTGTCGCCGCCCTCGTCCTCTTTGCATAGCCCTCGTTCAACAACTGGACCTTCTCTTTGTCGTTCACACAACCCTCGCTCACCGCGCCACCTCGCTGTAGTCGCCGCCCTCGGCCTTCTCGATTGCCGCCTGCGCGATCCAGTTGCGTAGGATAAAGCTGCGGGCCGGGGGCGGGGAAGGGCCGGGAGGGTTGGCGTTGGGGGGCGGCAAATGAGAGGGAGCCGGGCTGCAAGTGGCACCCTCGTCCAAGGGCTCGTCCGCCGCATGCAGGCCCGTATGCACCACGGCACCGGTCGTGTGCAACGACCGACACGCGCCCTCTCACCGCGGGTTGGTGGCGTTCATGACCGCCACGCGGCCGCTCATGTCCGACCCCGCCGCCGCGCGCCGCTGCAGCGCGCTGCCGTAGTTGGCCAGCCAGGCGGCCCACTTGGCCCGGTCGGCGGCGGCCTTGGCCTCGTCGCCGCGGGACGCCAGCTCGCGGCTGCGCTTGAGCTTCTCCAGCTCCGTCGCCAGCATCTGCGGGGGCCAGGGGGTGGTGTGACTGTTGGCACAACGCACGTGTTGGGTACTCTGCACGTGAAGGGACTGCTAATGAGGCATACGGCTTCGGGCGCAACGGGAGCACTTGCCGCGCCCTCTTTTTTCCCCACCCCCACCTGCTGGCTCATGCCCATCTGGTGCAGCAGCTCGGGGTTCTTCTGCGCCAGCATCACGAGCATCTGCAGTGTACGGCAATGTACGACACGGGTACGGCAGTACAGTGAGCAACGCCGGAAGCAGCGAGCTTGCACCAGAGCCCACATGCCCACGTCGCCGAAGGCGCCATGCAAGGCCCCCTCCCGCTCGCCACTGCAGCGGTTGGGCGCCACATCGGGGGCGGCGTGCCTGCCTGCTTGCGCTGGCACGGCAGTACGACGTTGACCAAAAAGCGCCCTCGCCCTCGCCCTCGCCCTCGCCCTCGCCCTCGCCCTCGCCCTCGCCCTCGCCCTCGCCCTC
>BDDC01001141.1:22015-32601 GCA_001662425.1 Chlamydomonas sphaeroides
CGTGCCTGCAGGTTGTTAGCGGGGATGCGCGGCTCCGCGGCCTCCGCCAGTGTGGCCGCATCCGCCAGCTGGCGGGAGGGAGGGGCAGCGAGGCGGGGGAGGAATGGGGGTTATGGAGCGGGAGGGAGATGGGGGAGGGGAGGACAGGTGGCCGAGCACACTAGCTGCGGCCGGCAGAGGACTGCGACGGGGCTTGCGGGTTCTTGGCAGTGCGGGCGCGTGCAGGGTGCGGAGAGGGGATGCGATCGGCGCGGCGGGCTCGTGGGCGGCACGCCGGCGCGTTGCGGGCAAGGTCGCTGCTGCACTACTGCCAAGCCACTCGCTGTCGCTGTCGCTGTCGCTGTCGCTGTCGCTGTCGCTGTCGCTGTCGCTGTCGCTGTCGCTGTCGCTTTTGTCAGCGCGCACCGCTGGCCTGCGGCAGCGCCCCATCTCGCCGAGAGCCCGCTGCACTGCCGCCCGCGGCACCTCGCCGTGCGATACGGCGCTGCTGATCTGGGATGGCACCCCATGTCGCAGCCCACGCAGTGGGCAGCGCCGTAACGAGCATGCCGTACCACGTGCCGTGCCGTACCTGCGACAGGATGTAGTCCAGCACGCCGCCCGCCTCCACCGCCGCGGGTGAGGCGGGGTCGACGCCGGGCGCCGGCACGGGGAAGCGGCTGAGGCACCTGCGGGCCGGGGGTCGGGCCGGGGGTCGGAGCGGGAGGCAGTGGGAGCCATTGCCGCGGTGCAGCGACGATGCGAGCCACGTCGCACGCCAGCCCCAGGCCAGGCCGCGCCCGCACCGAGCTGCAGGAGGCCTAGATTATGCATGCCAGTGGCTGGGCGCCTGAGGACCCTCCGAGCGGGGGCCACGCTGGAGCAGTGCTTTTGATTGACCGATACCCAAGTCACTGACAGTGTCCAGAACCCACCGGAAGGTGTTGGTCCAGTCCGCGCCGCTCTCCGCCATCACGGCCAGAAGCTCCGCCACCAGCGCCTCGTCCTCGGCCGCCTCTGCGTCGCCGCCAGCGGGGGGCGGCGGCGCCGCCGAGCCTTCGCCGGCGGCGGCAGCAGGACCGAGTCCGAGGCCCAGCTTGCGGCGCATGAGCGATAGGTAGGCCCTGCATCACGGTCGGGCGGTGAGGCGTTATGGGCGGACGGTTTCTTCGCGGGCGGTTGGGTGCTTGGATTTTGGCGCCCATGCCTTGCCGGCTGTAAGGCTGTGGGCGGAGCGGCACGTGGGACTCATGGATGTGTGGGACGGTGGGCTCACCTTCGGTACTCGGCGTCGAAGGCCTCGCCCACAGCTCGCTTGGCGCGGCCCTCGGGCAGAACCGCCCGGATGGACTCGGCCAGCTTCTCGCAGTTCCACCTGCGGATCGAAGGGATTGTGAAACGTTGTGCACCGTTCCCCGTCCCAAACTCTGCCCCTATCGCCGCAGCCGCGCACGCACCTGCAAATCTCGGGCTGGCTCTTGTAGTCGTATCGGCCCGAGTCGTCGGAGCCGTTGCAGATGAAGTCGGGGTCGTAGCGGTCCAGGAACCCTGCGACGAAAGTCGGCCAGAAGCGACACACACGTGACAATGCTACGCCAGTAATTCCGTCGTGAGCCGGAAGCCACTGCCGTCTGCTACGGGGCATGGGACCCACCGAAGGGCCCGTAGTCGATGGTCACGCCCACCACGCTCATGTTGTCGGTGTTGAGCACGCCGTGGCACCAGCCCACCGCCTGGCGCCACCGTCCAGGGCGCAGCAGGTATGAGCAGCTCAGCTCAGCTTAGCGATCGAGAGGCTGCAGGCATGCTACGTGCATGCACATGCTGCGGCAGCCGATCGCCCCTCGAGCGCGTGGCGCAGCAGCCATCGTCCGACCCCACCTGCCACGCTGCCACGAGGCTTGCGGTGCGGCGAGTCACCTGCCGCCGGGAGGGGCCGAGCGCGGGCACGGCGCCGGCACGGGTGCAGGAGGTGGGTTCGCATGTGGCAAGCTGCCGCATGTCCCGAAACCCTGCTGTCCCGAAACCCCAGCTGCCCGCCCTCCGTCGTACGACAAACTCGCACACACGCAATCATGGCCCATGCGAGCAGGGCCCACCTCCACCAGCCACTCGAGGTACATGGCCTGCAGCGCCGCCTCGCGCTCCGGCGCGCCCTGCTGGGAGGCGCCACGGGGGCAGCGGAGGGCGCCAGGAGAGCGTTGCGTGCTGTGCCTCAGCGCATGGCCCTCGCGGCGCACACGTGGCCCCAAACCCGACATGACGCGCCGGGCCACTACAGGACACCGCCTGGGCCCCAAACCCTGAGCCCCGAGGCCTGTCTGCCAAGGGGCAGCCGCCGCACCTCGCCGGTCGGTGGCCAGGGCTGTCCGCTGCCGTCCGGCTGCTGACCCACGCCGGCCGCGATGGCGTCGCCGTTGTGCGCCTGGCGACAGGTGGCAGCCAAGGTGGGGCGGGGGTGGGATGTGCCGCGTGCAAGCCGTGCACTGACTGCGCAGGAGCGCGACGGCAACGGGCTGTTTGTGAGCAGGCGGTGGTTGCTGCACGCAGCCGGACAACCGCACGCCCCGGGTCGCACCTCCCAAATGGCCGGGTAGTAGGTGCGGATGGTGTGGTGCAGCAGGGTGGGCAGCATGGCCGCCTCGCGGCCCGCCGAGGGGCCGGTCCGGCCTGGCGGAGAGTGGGCGGAGAGTGGGCGGGGCGACGGCGGGGGCGAGGGAGTCAAGTATGGTCGCCCCGCTAGGCGAGCGGCCTTGCCTGGGACAATTGCCATCCGGAACCTATCGTAAACCTGGGCAAATTGCATCATGAACCCATCAAAATTCATCCGGGACCCATCGGGAACCCATCCAGAACCCCGAGGCGTTGTGCGCAAGTTATCCGCTTGCGCTGGGTGTACCGCATCATCGTACGCCTGCTGTACTGTAAGATGGTCAAACGCTGCGCCGTGGTATAGGCTCCCACACAGCTGCCCACCCGTCATGTTGTCTGTGGGGCGGAAGATCTCAAACGAGCCGAAGCGCAGGAAGGTGGGCGCGATGCGGGTGATGATGGTGGCCTTCTCCATGATGGCGTTGCCTGAGGGAGGGACACGCGGGCGTGTCGTGTGTTACATTGACGGCATCGATACGTCGGCTCCACAACTTCATCAACTCTATCGGCTGCACTTTCATGGGCTGATGATGAAAGCACGTATGTGCGTTGGCCCCCTGTGTGACGCGCCACGTGGCTGGCTCGAACAGCATGGAGCAGCACGTATGCTAAGGCCGCCAAGCTAGCGCTGGCGCGTTGCAGCACGCTGTGCTATGCCGCGCTGCGCTAAGCTGTGCCCCGCGGTGACGGTACATGCCGTACCGTTGTAGTGGATGTCGCGCACCACGCGCGTCGCCGAGGTGACACACGTGCCGGCGCGAGTGGTGGGCACCCCCTGCGGCACCAAGGCAGGGGCCAGGCGCAGGGAGGGGCCGCGCTCAGCAGGCATCCATCTGCTCTCGGTGCCTGCAACCCATTTCAACAGCGCACGCACTGCCATCAACATACATGGAGCATATGTCATCTACTGCAGTGTAACATGGCATGATATGATACAGGGCGATGCCGCCTATGATAGGCATCACGCTTGTGCTGATAGTAATCAGCTTCACCAACCCACCAGGTGGTACATGGCCTCGCTGCACAGGAACTCGCGCAGCGAGGAGCGCAGCACCTTGCGGCCGTCAGCCTAAGCGGTTGGGGTGCAGGGCAAGCGCGTGTGGGGGGGGATGTCGGGGGAGATGCCGGGGAGCATGACGGAAGGCGCGCTGCGCTGGATTGGGCAAGGACGAGGGAGGGCAGTTGGCGGTTGCGGCAGCGCGAGCAGCCCCTGCCCCTGCGCCGCCCACACGCCCGCATGCAAACCGTACATCATCCCCGCCGCTCATTCCGCTCCATCCACTCCTGCCCCGGTAGCCCCACCGAGCGGCTGTACGGCGTCTTGCCGGCGCCCTTGAACTGCAGCTCCCAGCGCTCGCCCCGGGAGTTAAGGACCTGTGGGATGGGTGCAGCGGCCAGGGCGGCGGTTGGGAATGGGCCGAAGGTAGAGCGCACTGACATCTTCGCGCGCTGAGCTACCGTGCCCGACGCCCATCGCCTTGCTCGGGGGCGGCAACTAGGGAGGTTTCGGTTTACGCCGCAGTGAGCACGTAGCAGTGAGCACAGAGTGGCGGCCCAACAGCCCAAATATCAGTGTGATGGACCGCGTGCCGTACACCAGCGGACGCCATCGCCGCATGCGTAATGTGCCTCGCACAGGAGTACGGCAGCATAATCTCGAGCCTGGCCCCACGCGCAGCACCCTCACCCCACTGCTGCACCCCCGCTGTCAGCCGCCAGGACCTCCCTGCCCTCGGCGTCGGTGCACCCAGGTGCACGCACCGGCGCAGTGCCGTACGCATGCCGTACACAGCTCCCTGTGCCGTACCTCGCCCAGGTACATGGTGGCTCCGTCGCCCAGCTGGCCGCTGAAGTAGCCAAACTGGTGGCCGCAGTAGCAGTGAGCCGCGGGCTCAGCCCCCGGCAGCACCTTGTTGCCGGCAAAGTACTCGGCGAAGTCGGGGCGCCGGAGCTGATGGGGCGGAGGCGGGGGCCGAGAGGTGGGTGGAGAGGCGATTGGGTTGGTTTGGACTGGAAGTGTGTTGGGCAGGGGCGGCGGGTTGGGCCGGGGAGTGCCGAGGGCGGGAAAGCTAGACAGGGTGGGCGGGTGGGAGAGGCGGTGGGAGGCGCACTGGGCCGGGCGGGTGGGTGGGTGTGCGAAGGGTGTGCGGGTGCAAGGAGCGGGGTAGGAAACTGGCGGATTGGGGGCCGGTGGGAGGGGACAGCAGGGTCCGCGGGCGACACCGCGCGCAGGCAGAGTGCGCGGCCGGGCCTGCCCGCGCCGCATCGAAGCGGCGAGGCCCCGCCATCACGGCGAGGCGGGCGGCGCAGCGCCTGCCTGAGCCGAGCCTGAGGCATCCGCTGAGCTTCGCAGGGGCTGAGCTGCGCAGGGGCTGAGCAAGCTGGGGCCGCATCTAGGGCAGGGAGCTGCGCGGAAAGACGCAGCCAGCGCTCGGCGGCGCTGCGCCGCGAGTGACGAATCGTCGCCCGGCGGCGCGCGCCCCGTCGGGATGTTGGCGGCAAAGACGCCGCATTTGTGCTGCTACAGCCTGTTGCTGGCTGTGCCGTGCGCTGCTCGATGCAGCCAGCAGCGGCATAGGAGCGGCGCGCGCACCTCGGCGGGGTCGATGTCCAGCAGCGCCAGGGCATCCGCCGACGCCACCACCAGCTCCGGCTTGCTGACCGGCGTCGGGTTGACGCGGCTGAAGTGCGCGCCCTCCACCTGCCTCACGCCGCCATCGGAGACGGGGTCGAGCGGGAGAGCGCGCAACGTCAAGTTATCGAACGCGAGGTTCTCCAGCTTTCGCCCCGCGCTGGTCGCGCCCGCGGTCTGCTGCGTCGGAGCGGCCATCGGAGATGCCTGTGGCGTAGCGCGTGTGCTGACGGCTGCCCTAGCAGTGCCCGCGGCTTTGCCAAATCGCCGTGAGCATCGCAGGACTTGCTGTGAGCCTGCTCGCATCGAATCGTGTGGTATTGCACCAGCGGCGACGAGCGCGGCTCTTGCCAATGCGGCGAGCAGCGAGCCTGCATGCGCCACTCGGTTTGCATGGGGTTTTGCAGAAGAAGCGACAGACAGTTCCAGGAAATTTCGCCTGTAATTCCAAGGTGTACAGCAGGCTTCAATATGGCAGCTCTTGCCTTGCACAGCAAGGGCTTGGCGCTGCGAGGTGAGGGACTCGGCAGCGATCGAATCCCGGCTGGTGGCATTACTGACAGCACACGATACCATATGTTTGCAGGTGCCGTGCCTCGCCCTGCTGCTCGACGCTTCACGACGGCAGCATGCCGGAGCTCGCGTCCGGTACGTGCTTCCTCCTTGCGCGCAAGGAACGAAAATCGAAAGGAAGTGATAGCCTTGAAAACGATTGCTCCTTGAGCGCAGCCTGCTCGACGCCCGACCAGGACGAGGGTTCCTGACGTGGCGTGCCTCTCCCGCGCCTTTCCCCCTCGGCCCCCGCCTCAGGCCCCGCTCCTGCGCGCACCCCTGGCCCCTCGCGCGTCGGCCGCTGCTTCAGCCGCGGATATGCCCATGGGCGCAGCCGGCGCCACCACCGCCGCGGCCCCTGCTACGCGGCCGCAGCTGTACTTGCTCCACGTCCACCTGACCGCCACGCCCGGCGCCGGCTCGCAGCAGCAGGAGCTGCTGATGAAGCTTCGCAGCGACCTTAAGACTATGGAGAAGGTGAAGCTATGTCCCGGTTGGCATCTGACCGGCAGCGCGACAAATACCGAGTCGGGCGGCAGGGCGCTATGTGGCGCCGGGTTGCAGGCTCGGAATTGTCAGCTAGTAGCTACCGGTGCCATCAACCCGCATGACTGGGATACCTTTATGCGTACGACCAGCGACAGTAATGCGCGTTCTCGGGTGTACTTGCACCCTGCAGGTTGCCAAGCACGCGGTTTGGTTCTCGACGGTGGAAGCGGGTGACGGCGAGCATGTGCTCATGGTCACGGACCGCGCCAAGGACGCGGACAAGTACGGCCTCACGGTACGGCAGCGTGTGCCGGGTGCAGCTGGCAGCCCCGTGGCGCAAGCCTTGGAGCCCCGGCCGCAAACCCCAGTTCGATCTGCCGGCTGCATGTGGCGCGCTGCTCGCCTCCGCTGGTTAGTCCCCTCCCCCTCGCGCGCAACCCCGCCCCATGGGCCAGAACATGTACCCCGTGGCTCGGCGCCAACCATGCCACCGTGCACTGCACCCCCTGCAGCTCCCCCGCTCGCCCCCAAACTATCACCGCCCCCAGGCCCTGCCCCAGCGCGCCCACCGTCCCTACCAGTACACTGCACCTCCCTCCCGCCCCCAGGCCCTGCCCCAGGGCGAGGACATGTTCCCCGTGGTGCTGGCCGGCCGCAATCAGCCCACGATGGTGCCGCTGGCAGAGCTCGCGGCGGCGCTGGCGGCCGAGGTGCGCCAAGCGGGGAGCGGGATGCATGGGGGGGGAGGCCGCAAGTAGTGGAAACAGCTGCGGGCAGGCGGAGAGCAAGATGAGAAACGGCGGATAAGTGCCGGGAGGCCGGGGTGATGCAAGGGGGCGAGGGCGGCAAGGGGCGGAGGGCGGCAAGGGGCCCGCCATGCGGGCGGGGGGCGGCACTTGGGCGGGGGGCGGCATGTGGCGGAGGGCCGCGCTGGCACGGCACATGCCGGGCATGTGCTCTGCACCCCTAGCAACCGGCCGTTCCCCTCCTGTTCTCGACAGGAAGGCCCTGGGGCGTGGCTCATCCCGCCGCACTGATCATGCTCCCTCCCCCACCCACACACCCACCCCAGCGTGGCCCCGGGATGGCCGCGCTCGCAGCGGCCCCCATGGCCGAGCCGGTGGCGGACGCCAAGGCGCAGGAGAAGGCGGCCAAGCGCGCGCGCAAGGAGGCCGAGGAGCGGGAGCGGGAGGCGGCCAAGGAGGCCAAGCGGCGCGCCAAGGCGGAGGCCAAGGGCGGCGTGGGCGAGGAGGATGACAGCGACGACAGCGACGAGGAGGAGGAGGGCGGCATGGGGAAGATGAAGGCGGAGGGCAAGAAGAAGGAGGGGAAGGAGGAAAAGGAGAAGGACAAGGACAAGAAGGTGGGTGGTGTGGGTCCCCAGGCTGGGGTGGGCATGCGCGGTGGGCTGCTAGCAGGCCGCGGTGGCGGAGGGCGACTCACATGCCTTGAGCTGACGGCATCGTGCGTGGTTTGCCCGTGCCCCCTGACGCGCGCTCGCGCGAGCCCCGGGCTAGGGCACGCGGCACGGCCCCTGCTGCGTCACGGCACCTGCTGCTGCACGGCTCCCCAGCCCCATCTCCGCCCATCCCGGCGCCCGCCCGCCAGGCCAAAGCCAAGCAGGAGGGCTCCGATGACGAGGAGGAGGACGACAGCGGCAGCGACGAGGACGGCGAGGCCAAGGGCAAGATGAAGGAAAAGGAGGGGAAGAAGAAGGAGAAGGAGGAGGGGAAGGTGGGCGTGTGGGGCTGGGCACGGTGGGTTGGATCGCGCATGCGCGACTAGCCAAGCTCTTGCCATGATCGGGCGAGGGCACGAACGCAGGCGTATTTGTTTGTTACAGCACATGGTGGCTGGCGATAGGGGCTGGGAATGGAGCCCGGCCACTTTGATTGCCAAGGAAACCAAATATCGGGCAGTGCGGGGGTCTGCATTCACTTATGCATGTGATCTCCAACTGCAGGAAAAGGAGAAGGACAAGAGCGGTAAGAAGGGCGCCGAAATGAAGATGGGCGATAAGGACACGGAGAAGGAGGACAAGGGCAAGGAGAAGAAGAAGGAGGAGAAGGAGATGAAAAAGGAGGAGAAGGAGGTCAAGGTGGCCGCGGCGATGGGCGAGGACGAGGGAGGCAGCAGCTCCGACAGCAGTGACGAGGAGGACGAGGAGGACGAGGCGTCGTCGGATGAGGAGGAGGACATGGGGATGGGTGTCAAGGCCATGGGGGCGGGCGCCATGCCTATGCCCGCTGCGGTGCCCGTGGCTGCGAAGGAGGGCTGCGACAGCGACGGGGAGGACAGCGGCTCGGGCAGCGAGAGCGAGGGCGAGGAGGGCAGCGGCTCCGACGAGGAGATGGCGGCGACGGTCGTGGGCAAGGGTGCTCCGGCCATGTGAGGTGCGTGTGTGTACGGGCAGCGGAAGGGGCCGGTATGACGGGAATGGCGGCGGGGTGCGGCCGGTCTGGGGAACGCAAGTGACAGGAAGGTGTTGATGAACCACGGCTCGCGTGCTGGCCCGCAAGCCGTATGGATCGGCGGAAGAAGCCGAGTGCGGGACGGCTTATGCGTTGGGCATATCCAGGTGTTGTGTGAGTGGCTAGTTACGCTATGGCAGAGGCGAGCAGTGCGTATGCTAGGGCGCCCGCGCCTTTTGTATAGCCTGTAGCGCGCGCTTCCCACGTGTGCTTATCATTGCTCAGCGGCGGTGTCGGTGCAGGTCGGTGCTGCCTGTGCGCCGCCGCGTCTCCTTGCCGTGGGCGCTGCCGTTGCGCAATCTTTGTGTGGGTACCCCAACATAAATGTACAGCAGGCATGGCCGCTGCACAGAGCGATCATGTAGGGAGCCGCGCGCCCTTGGTTCGTCGCGTGCCCGGCCTCGCGTTGCGCCTCGCCCCTCGCAGCGGCCCTGCTGCAAGCTGCAGCTTGGCTCGCCCCATGCGGGGCGCGAGCCATGCGAGCGTATACCCATCCAGGAGGTATGTTATACCTAGGGGCTAGGGCGCCCCGACACGCAAGTACAGCGCATATGTGGGCCGCGGGTGGCCCGTCACGATCGCGGCCCGTGAGGAACAGCAGCATGTACGTCTGACTTTATGGGCAGAGTGCTGTGCCCTGCGTATATCATCCAGACATCCTCTAGACACAGTATGCGCCGCGCTGTGGCCAGCAGGGTGCAGGCAACATTCAGCAGCACGGCGGTCTTGCAAGTCCATTACCAGCATGGAAGTCAGGCACGACGAGGAGGGCACGACAGGCTGCACGTCGGCGCGACGACCCGCACCGAAGGTTCTGGTCTCCTGGTGCTAACAAGCCTTATCATAAGCCTTCCCGGAAGGTCCCGGACGGTGCAGCGGGGCACCGTCGGCGCTTCAAGTGGCTGCAGACTTGCCGCAGCGGCGCCGGACCAGGAGGTCCGGGCATGCTATCGGCAGGCGTTGGCCGACCCGTGGCGCGCGCTTTGCGCGTGGGCCCCAGTCACCTGCCCCACACAGCGGCGCTGCAACCAACATCCCGGGCGGCAAAGCTTAAGTAGCCAGCCCTCTTTGGCAGTACAGCCCCCCCTCCAGGGGCTCCCCTGCCCCCCCCTGCTACATCTCGCCGTACAGGAACCCAGCCGGCTCGGGCGGCACCGTGCGGCCCCCCGCTCCTGGTAAGCTGAGCGGCCACGATGGGGCAGTGCACGGGTCACAGGCGCGGCCTCGGCATCGCGGGCTGACCGCCGTTGTCGAGTCACCCCTGAAGGCCCCTCCGAAGTGTGCGACACCTGGCGCCTGTGAGGTGTGCCGACACATGTGGAAGATAGACTGACGCCCAAAGTGGCATGAACTACGAGCTGGCGAGCGCGCCAATGGCTTTGGCCCGGTGTCCAGGTAGTGCGGTGCCTTCCACGTCACAGCGCTATCGTTCTATGTTCGCCGAGCGCCATTGGAGCTATCGGTTGATGTCGCCTTCCAAGCGCCGCGGCAACCATGACGAATCGCGTGCATGAGCATGGGCAAAAGCCCTTCGGCCGGGTGACTACATGCACCTTTGTGGCGTTGCAACCAAGTACGGGCCCCGGTTTCGATGCTCAGCGTGCTCCTAACATCTGCAGCATGGCTATCATCTAGCCGATCGCACAGCGAGTCGGGGACTGGATGTGACCCTGCGTAACTATTGTCGGGAAGTTGGGATCGATGATTCACACGGCTGTGTACTATGGCTAGACTGGCGCCGGCGGGTGTGCGGCAGCCCGCCTGGGACGTTGTGTGTCTTGCCGCCGTGACCGCCCTAGATCAGGGCCGCC